>BQNB010144229.1:0-16884 GCA_026074375.1 Tanacetum coccineum
AAAAATAAACCATGTATGGGATTCGAACTTGGGGCTTGGCACCCACAACAATATAATTTACCATTAGACCACAATGGTATGTGTGTTGAGTTTCTTAATAACAAATACATAACAATTATGTAGAAATAATAATTTTGATTCCTTTATTACATGTTTACCAGGCACATGATTTGCAGGCCGAACGAAACATGCTTGATAAAATGTCTAAGAGAAAGGTATTTTAAAGCGATCTAATTGGGTTATCAGTTTTTTATATTACTTAGGGTTTGAGCAACTTTGGATTTTGATTGGGTACATAAAAACCATATTTTGCATTAACATCATCCTGTAACATTACTACACTTTTGAATAGTAAGTAAATATACAGTAACTTCTCTATTAGAGGCAGAAAAAATAGTTGTTATGTGCTCGCCTTTTGCTTTTTAAGTCACAACTGTGGGAAACAACTAAATCTTATTAAACATTATCTTCTTAATGGTTATGATGTTTTTGAAGCAAAAGTTGTGCAGTGCACCAAAAGTTGTGCAGTGCACCAATCCTTGCATTACCTGAAGGAAGCGAAGATTTCATCGTATACTGCGATGCTTCAAAGAAAGGTTTAGGCGCTGTATTAATGCAGAGAGAAAAGGTGATTTCTTATGCATTACGCCAGTTGAAGATTCATGAGAAGAACTATACGACTCATGATTTAGAACTTGGTGCAGTTGTGTTCGCTCTTAAGATCTGGAGACATTATTTATACGGAACTAAGTGTACAGTGTTCACCGACCACAAGAGTTTGCAACATATTCTAGATCAAAAAGAGTTGAACATGAGGCAACGTCGATGGTTAGAGTTGTTAAGTGATTATTATTGCGATATTCGTTATCACCTGGGAAAAGCAAACATCATTGCTGATGCTTTGAATAGGAAGGAACGAGAACCACCGTTAAGAGTTCAAGCCTTAGTCATGACTATTAGCTTGGATCTTCCCAAACAAATCTTGAATGCTCAGACTGAAGCGCGTAAACTAGAGAACATCAAGAGTGAAGATGTTGGAGGAATGTTGATTGAAAATGCTAAATTTCCAGAGGCGATTAGAGAGCAAAAGTTGGAACCTCGTACGGATGGAACTCTATGCCTCAATGGCATGAGTTGGTTACCTTGTTATGGCGATTTGCGGACTGTGATCATGCACGAGTCCTATAAATCAAAATACTCTATTCATCCGGGTTCCGACAAAATGTACCAAGACATGAAGAAGCTATATTGGTGGCCCAACATGAAAGCCGACATCGCCACTTATGTTAGCAGGTGTTTGACCTGTGCTAAGGTCAAGGCCGAACATCAAAGGCCATCAGGATTGTTGGTACAACCCAAGATACCCGAATGGAAGTGGGACAACATCACTATGGATTTTGTCACGAAGCTTCCTAAGACGTCTCAAGGCTACGACACAATTTGGGTGATCGTTGACCGGCTCACTAAGTCTGCAATTTTCACACCGATTAGAGAGACTGATCCTTTGGATAAACTTGCAAGAATATACCTAAAGGAAGTTGTCGCGAGGCATGGAATCCCAGTCTCTATCATTTGTGATCGTGACCCGAGATTTTCATCAAATTTCTGGAAGTCACTCCAAAAGGCCTTGGGTACCAGTTTAGACATGAGTACGGCATACCATCCAGAGACTGACGGGCAAAGCAAGAGGACTATTCAAACTCTCGAGGATATGTTACGTGCTTGCGTGATCGACTTTGGAAAGGGTTGGGTTGATCATTTATCCTTAGTTGAGTTCTCATATAACAACAGTTATCACGCTAGCATTAAGGCCGCACCATTCGAGGCACTTTATGGTCGAAAGTGTCGTTCACCTGTTTGTTGGACTGAAGTTGGAGAAGCTCAAATCCTCAGTCCAGAATTAATTCAAGAAACAACCGAGAGAATCGTTCAAATCAATCAGAAAATGCAAGCTGCCCGTGATAGACAAAAGAGCTATGCCGATAAGAAGCGTAAGCCGATGGATTTTCAAGTTGGGGATAAAGTTATGCTGAAAGTTTCGCCTTGGAAAGGGGTCGTACGTTTTGGCAAACGGGGGAAGTTGAACCCCAGATATGTCGGACCTTTCAAGGTGATAGAAAAAGTTGGAACCATTGCATACAAGCTTGAGCTTCCGCAAGAGCTGAGCAGGGTTCACAACACTTTTCATGTTTCCAATTTGAAAAGGTGTTATTCCGATGATCCATTAACTGTGCCATTGGATGGACTGCACATTGATGATCAACTTCATTTTGTCGAGGAACCAGTAGAAATCGTAGACCGTGAAGTGAAACGATTGAAGCGAAGCCGAATCCCATTAGTCAAGGTTCAATGGAACTCCAAGCGGGGTCCTGAGTTCACGTGGGAACGCGAGGACCAATTCAAGAAGAAATACCCACACCTCTTTGCAAAGACCGCACCGTCGTCAAGTGCCGCGTCTTGAGCCTTGGGGACAAGGCTCACTTAACGGGGGAAGTCTATAACACCCCGTGTTTTAGGGTCATTGACATTGTCGATAAATCCACAATGTACCTTTTGTATCGTACGTGTTTACTTTAAATCGTAATCGTTAGGTTAAATCGCGTACGCCAAATATTATCGTTCAATGTAAACGGGCATCAAACCATTAAAGGTTTACATCAATCAAGCGTTGAATAATTATTTTGAGAATAATTATTGTCATTGTTCATTCATTTTTTTTGGTTACGTAAAATTATTATGTTTCACGATAAAGTTCGTTTAGGCATAACCGGAAGCACGTTAATTTATCTACACTTCAACAAATACCCACAATCATACCCAATATCTAAGGTTTTATTAAACATTAGCCAAGTAAATGTTATTTACACTTTGTACACTAGAAATTACAAGAAATACACAAATGCTTGCAAATGGACATCATTTAAATAAAGTTACAAGTGATAACTTGTTTATAACTTCACTAGATAATGTTTTACCTATCAAAAGTTTCTAGAATACTCCCCCCCTCATTTCACACGGCAACAACAACAATGGGAGTCAAAGAACACATTTTCTTTACAACTAGGTCTTTGTACAACATAAGACCCGTTAATACCTAGCTAGTAAGTTACTTTGACTCAAGAAACAAAGACAAGAATCCCTAAAACCCTCTAGGTGTTTTGTTGAACACTATTGGTAATTTTTGACCAAGACTTCACATATAATGCAAGTAACTAGAGAGATACATATACACATGAACACTTAGCAAGAAAATCAACAAAAACCCTCCCCTCTACATCTCTATATGCTACGGCATACCACCAAGCCCCAACCAAATCCATACTAAATTTTATATAACCCATACACTCCTACACACATCCATCCTAAGATATTCTAAGGTGGTCCCAAGCATTGGCTAACCATATTCAAGTGATTATCAAGTAAAAGGAAGCTAGGGTTTATTTAAGAAAACAAGGGTTTTCTTTGGTGCAAGCTTCAATTTTAAGTCTAAACAAGGGTTTAGCACTTGATTATCATCATCATCATACATCATAAGGTCAACTAGAACCCTTCATGTTCTTACAATATTCATTTTTATGCATATGTTAAGTTCTATGTAACAACCGTGACTTGAGCAGGTTAGTCAAACCATTAGTGTTGACTTATGTGTCTGTTGCAATGTACGGTTTATGTGATTTTATGTGTTATACGTGTTTATATGTGTTTGTGTGGGATATGTGAGATTGGATAATCAATCCATTGAGCGTGATCGTCTCATTAGGATTGGATTTGTGTTAAAATTTGTTGAGTTTATTTCGTTCACTTTTGAGTGACGAGGAAATGGTTATTGAGATTTTAGCGTTTTTGTGTTAAATGTGTAAGTATTTATACGTATACGTATTTTTGTGTTAGTAATTTAAGATAAGTTTAGGTTTTAGAGGTTAAGTTAAGAGAAATGAGTTATTTGATGGAGAAATTTCATTTTTATCACTTATAGTGATAATGGAATTGAATTAGTATTTTGAAAGAATTGTTTTGGTTAATAAGTGGTTGTCTAGGTGATGGATTAAAATGTGAAGCGTGTCATTTGTGAAAGAAATGAGTTTGTTAAAATATGAGAGTTTTTGGTAAACTTTCCATATATAGAAAGTGAATTTGGAAATGAAAAGTTATTTTTAGAAAGCGTAAAACGTAGGTTTTGCGAAAGAAGGTTTTGGAGATAGTTTATGGTTTTTATAAATTATCAAACTTCAAGTTCTTTTAGTAAATAATAAAGAAAATAAAAATAAATAAATAAATAAATAAAAATATATTTTTTATAGATGAATAGTAAAAACAAATTTAAAGAGGATAAGGGGAAAGAAAAGAAAAAAAAAGAGTTTTAAAAGGAAACAAACTCTAATTAGATATTATCTAAAAATTATTTGGGGGCTATAAATACAAAATAAATTTCTAACCCTCCTATCAGGTTGGAAAAATTGAATAATACAATTGGGTACGTATGTGAATTTTTTTATCTACGGTTAGGTCGGAAAATTGCACAATGCAATGGGAATGTAAAAGTAGTGTATATTTTTAAATTTTATTTTTTTAGTGTGTTTTACTACTTTCACAATTATATTTTTATATATCCAAAGAATAGAGGATTATGAATAAATTATCCGGATTTATTGAGATCGTGAGATGGTAAAAATGCATCGAAATTCGTAGTTGTTAGTTAAAAAAATCAAAAAAAGTAAAAAATACAAAAGAATGATTATGTAGAGTATTGTTGTATGTTGATCAAAATAAACCAACAATGTATCATCTTGTAAAAAAGTGGTCGATATCAGCATTATTGTTGTAAAGTATGTATATTATGGATGTTTGATTAATCTGTTGATCAAGGCATTTATCTTTTATTTTACAACAATTTTTTCCCTTTCCTAATCCGTATCCTATGGTCTTACTCGAATGAGGATGCGAGCAATCACATATGTCTATTTCGTCGTTTTATTTGGTTTTGGACTTAATCTAGTTGTTTTGTTCTTTTTATTAACAACAACTATTTTCACTTTCCAAATCCCTAACCTTGTGTCTTACTAGAATGAGGATGCGAGCAATTGCATGTATCTATTTCGTCCTTACGGCCATGTATGTGTGCTTTTGTCGCCTGTTGTTATTACTTTTTGTGAAAGGATTAGATGATTACATCCCCTTTATTGTTCTTCATCCTAACCTTTGGTTATACACACATGAGGGAGTGCTTCCGGTTACTTGGTCTCGCGGATTCTGATCCTTGAGTTTATATATATATATAAGTTTTAAGGAGTAAGTCTCGGCGAATCAGCTACTAGTCCTATTCTTTAGCTTATTCGAGTTAAGGTTCGAATGCAGTCATATGTGTCTATCCCATCGTTGTGGGTATGTATGTGTGATTTTGTCACCTTTTCTGGAATATTGGTATCGATAGAGATTAGAAAGAGTGATTAAACCCTTAAACTTTTTAAAAACCCAATTTACCTTTTGAAGACTTGTCACTCCTTAGCTTTAGTGGTGGAGATGTGTATCCTTTTCAAGCCTATGATACAATACTCTTCACGACCAAGTAATTGAGTGAATCAGTTACATGTTATCACATAGATTTGTAGAGTGATTTGAGTGATTTCATATTCCTATTTCCTGAGGTGTTTAGTTGTGTACTAAGTAATTGAACAAATAAATGCTTAAAGGAAAAATCCTTGATTATGGTTGGGATACATTTTCATAAATTTTCTAAAGTCTACTTAAAGACAAGTAGGATTCAAGTGAGGGAATATTTGATGACATCAAATAACCTCACTTTTATAGCATCATTTATCCCATGTAATTTACTCATTTTTTATAATTATTGCGAGAATTGGTACTTAATCGTTTATATTTGAGATTTGCAGTAATTATGAAGTACTTTGTGAAGATTAGCTAAAAGGCAAGCATTCTGGAGCTTAAATGAAGAAATCTTAAGAATATTGTTCTGACATTCTATACGCCGTATCCATCAAGGAAGATACGTCATATATGTGCCTGCACTTCACAAGAAACAACAAAGAAATAATGACCTATATGTCGTATCTAGAAAGTTCCATACGTCGTATTCTATTTTGAGTAATTAAATATTCTGGAAGATATTGAACGTGGTCCCTACTTCAAGAAAACTCTAAATATGCCATATTGACCTTGACCAATAGGGCGTATCGAAGAAATTATAAACACTATAAATAGAAGACCTAAAAACGAGTTTTAGGTGTGCTTGATTGTATTTACGATACCATAACCACAAAAGTCGATTTTCGTTAGGAATCAAGAAAAGACTAGGTCACACCTAATATATGTAGCTTGTAGGTCTTAGTTAGTTTTTGGAACCCTAGTAAGGTAGAAAGGCCAAAGCCCATGGTAAGCCAATGTAGGAGCCCATGGCCGGCCATATGTGCTAGTATAAGTACCCTCTCTATAGCTTTGATTTGGTTGTTAACTTTTTCATTTTATTCAAGCTAATATTCTCTCTTCCTTTCTCTCTCTAAAAGTGTTCATCCTTCCACTTTCTCTCTTTAGTTCTTTATCATTTGTTTGTGAGTTTAGATATTATATGTATTCTATAATTAGTATCAAGAGCCAGAGGGTGATTTTTTAGGTTTTGTGTGCGTTTTTTCTCTCTTATTTAGGCGTTTGTTTGGTTCGAACTCAATCAAAGGGTCTTCACCTTTTGTGGGTTTCAAACCATAAAGCTTTCATTTTTATGGTACTACTACCTTAGTATTAGCTATTTGTACAAGAAAATCCTAGCAAAAACAACAAAAAATTGATTTTTTGAGTCATTTTGGTTCGAAAACCCTTTTTGTACCAAAATCTTGATTTCAAAATTTTTTGTGTTAAAAAACTATAATTTTTTTGTTTTTATGCTTCTAATAGGCTTAGGAAAGTAAGTTGTACAAGAAAAATGAAACAAAAACGTCAAAAATTATGTCTTTAAGTGATTTGAAAAAGTGGTATTTTTGGCGATTTATACGTGTTGAATACGGTGATTTATACGTGTTGAATTTGGCGGTTTATACATGTTAAATTTGGCGATTTATACATTTTGAGTTCGGCGATTTATACGTTTTCAATTCGGCAATTTGTATGTGTTCTAGTATACGGCGATTTATACGTGTCTGGTATAAGGCGATTTATACATCATTGGTTTTGGTGATTTATACATCTCCTATATACGGCGATTTATACGTATTGTCTAAAGAAGGAGATTTATACGTAGTATCTGAATCCGGCGATTTATACCACTGTCTGACGACGATTTATACACTTTCGAAAGACGATTTATACCATTTTTCGTAAGGTGATTTATACATTACACTTGGGTGATTTATTCACTTACCTTGGGAGATTTATACCATATTGCCTAGGAGATTTATACATTTCGTCTAAGGAGATTTATACGGTTTTTCTGTGATTTGTAAAATCCCGTGAAGTATTTAATTATTCTCTCTGTTTTATCAAGAATTGTAAAATCCTGTGTAATCTTAATACTCATTCAATAACATGAATGTTATCAATATGCCAATGAGACCAGTCCAAGTGAATACAAAGTTTCTGAACAGTCTACCACCAAAATGGAGCAAGTTTATGACAAACGTGAAGTTGGCTAGATATTTTCATACTACAAACTATGATCAATTGTACTCATATCTCAAACAACATGAGGCACATGCAAATGAAACTCGCTTTATGCGTGAACGATACCAAGATCCTCTTGAATTTGTTGCTAACTACAATCAATCACCATCTCAACTTAACAACTATCACTCTCAATACTATTCCACACAGTTTCCTCAACAAAAAAATACCATGATTCCACAAGTTCACTCTGCTCAATCATACTCACCAATGTATCCACCACCTCATATATCACAGCCATAAATCAGTCATTCATCCGCTCCACCATCACAACAATATCAGTCTCATATGGATCATCAAACCTCATCTATTCACCAATGGCTTACAACTCACCTCAATCTTCAACACAACCAATGACTGAGTTCCCTCAAATGGACTCAGGTCTTGCTGTTCCTGTGTTTAATCAAGGAGATGATCCAATTGCATGTCTCAATAAGGCAATGGCTTTTCTCATAGCTGTAGCTTCTTCAAGGTTCCCTTCAACAAACAATCAACTTAGAACTTCCTCTAATCTAAGAAACTAGGCCACTATTCAAGACGGTAGGGTTGCAGTACAACAAGTTCAAGGGAGGCAAGGACAAAGTTGTGCTGGTACTAGCTCTAAGGGTAATGCTACTAGTTCTAGGGGAAATAATGCAGGAGGGCAGACAAGGGTGATTAAATGTTATAATTGTCAAGGTAAAGGTCATATGGCTAGGCAATGCACTCAGCCAAAGAGGCCTAGGAACGGTGCATGGTTTAAGGAAAAGGCAATGTTGGTTGAAGCACAGGAATCCGGTCAAATTTTGGATGAAGAGAAACTAGCATTTCTTGCAGATCCAGGCATTCCAGAGGGTCAAGCTGCTCAGACAACCATTCTAAACACTGCTGCTTTCCAGAATGAGGATCTTGATGCTTATGATTCTGACTGTGATTATGTCTTTAATGCAAAGGCAGTTCTAATGGCCAATCTTTCCAACTATGGTTCAGACGTTATCTCAAAGGTACCTCATTTTAAACCTTATTATACTGACATGGATAATCAAAGTGTGCGTGCAATGCAGGGTTTTAAACAAACACCAGTTGTTGATTTTACAGATAATGAGATAACAAGTGATAGTAATATCATTTCGTACTCTCAATATTTACAAGAAACACAACAGGCAGCTGTTCAAGATACTAATTTGTATGCACAATAAGATTCAATGATTTTATTTGTGATTGAACAAATGTAAGAACAAATGGTTAATCATGTGAATAATTAGGAAAAGGCTAATTGGTTCGTAGTTTTGTACACGTAAAATATATAAAATATAATACTTTTAAAAGAGTAATTAAGAAAATTACCAAGTTACCCTTGATAAAATTCACTCTCGAAAAAATGATTGATTCTCAAATGGATGATATGATTAAGGAAAAACTTGCACTTTAAGCAGGCAATTGACTCACTTTGAAACAAACAATTTCTAATCAAATAAAATAAAAGGAATCCTTTTTGCCAAACATTTACTGTTTTTCAAAAAAATAAATCCAGAGAAAAGGAAGTAAAGATTGGAATAAGAAAATTGATTTAGAAAGAAGGATAAAAGAACTTGGATAATATTGTTTTACAAAGTGGGGCAATCTGCTCAAAATAGTGCACTTGTTACAAAGGCCAAAAGTTTTTTTTTATGTTGAACTATAACAAGCTCTTTGGTTATCAAAATTCATTTTATCTCAAGAAAGCTCAGCGGATTAAGCCAACCTTGTATGATGGTAGTGTTGCTAGTCCTGTGATTGATGATGAAGAGACATTAATTTTGGAAGAAGTAAGTCGATCCAAAATGCTTGCAAAACAAAATGACCCAATTTCAAAAGAAAAGAATGTTAATACTACTCCAATTAATTATGTTGAGTTAAATCGATTATCTGAAGATTTTGGTAATGGTTTTATTCCACAACAAGAACTGTTTGCTGAACAAGCTTTCTGGTTACAAACTTCACGCCCTAATATTGACCAATCTGCTTCGTCACTTGTCAAAATTGAGGCTCCTAAGGAACTCCCTAAGGTAAGCCTGGTTAATACAAGCCTTAAAAAGCTTAGATACCATCTTGGCTAATTTTACACTGTGGTGAAAAAGCGAATTACACATGATTCTATAACAAAAGGGGATTGGGGATTTGAACACACTAAAGCTATTTTCTAAAAGAAATTATTCCATTTCTAACGACCTTAAAAGACATATTCAATGTTTTTGATAGAGATCTGTTAAATGAGATAACAGAAGTACAAACAGTCTTTAACCAGATGGAAGCCTCTGTTCAACAGTGTTTTGTAGACAAATAGTGTTTTGAAATTCATAAGAAAGAACCTTTTCTTGAAAATGATCGCCTCTTACACCAAATCATGATATGTGTGATTAATTCTACTTCTGTTTTTGATGATGTGAATTTGGAAATGCAAAGAAGTGAATTTTGTGTGAAGTGTTTGGATCTTGATGCTAAGCTTTTGAACAAACAAAATGCGTATAATGATCTTTCAAAAAGTTACTCACAACTTAAAAAACATTGCATTTCTCTTGAGTTAACAATGCAACTCAATCAAGAAATTTTTCAAAAGGATTCATTCAGTAATAATCAAAATGCTCTTGAAATTCCAAAATATTTTGAAAATAATGATTTGAAAGCTCAGCTACAAGCTAAAGATACTACAATTTGTAAGTTGAAGGAACATATCAAATCTATGAGAGAAAATGGCAAGGAAGAGAAAGTCAAACATGAAATGAATGAAATTGAGACCATAAACATTGAATTGGAGCATAGTGTGGCCAAATTACTTTCTGAAAATGAGCGTTTGCATAAAGAAAATGAGCATTTGAAAAAGATTTATAAAGATCAATTTGATTCGATTAAAAAGACACGTGCTCTTTATGAAAAACACTGTGACTCTTTGATTGCTTAATTGAACTCTAAATCTATGGAAAATGTGGATTTAAAAGGTCAAATTCAAGAAAAGGTTTTTGTGACAACAACATTACAAAATGAATTAAGGCGATTAAAAGGTAAACATTTGCTTGATAATGCCACCATAATAATTAATGCCACCACTATTGCTCTAGGAATGTTCAAACTAGATATAGAACCTCTTTCTTATAAACCTAAGAACAATAGGGATGCCCATGAGGATTATTTGAAGAAGACTATAGAAAATACTGACACCATACGTGGACTTGTAGAACGCGCTAGAAAATAGAATCCTAATGAACCACTCTTAGACTCTGCTTGCAAGTTTACAAAACACGTTCAAGAATTATTAGTCTATATTTCTCAAACATGCCCTAGATTCACAAAACCTAGTGAGAAATTGGTAGCTCTCACACCCTTGAACAAACTCAAGAAAGTTAGGTTTTTGAAACCTCTCACATCCTCGAGCGACATTCATATACAGGTAGAGTCATCCAAAACACCAGATTCTAACACACCTGTGTTGCCTTCTACAGGATCTCGCAAACACCAAGTAGCAACGTGAAGAATAAAGTAAAAGTCCAATGTAGGAGAGTTAAATCTAAGTCTAATAAAAAGAATAATGTTAAAGACCCTATTTTAATGCAAATGTTAAGAATGCTATGTTAAATGTGAATTTTGAGTTAATTTATGTAAAATGTAAACAATGTATGTTTGATGCAAATCATGATGTGTGTTTTCTTGATTTTGTGAATGATTTGAATGTGCGCTCTAAATCTAAGTCTGCTAAGAAAAGGCAACAACATAATATTTAGAAACCTATGGGTAAAGTGTTTACTGAAGTAGGATATAAGTGGAAACTAACAGGAAGACTTTTCACTATGGTTGGTAACTTGTGCCCTTTAACTAGGATCACTCCCACGAAAGTAGTTCATCTTAAGGAAACCACTTCTAATTTAGGTTAAACACTAAAACCAGAGATTAAAGTCTATAGCAGGAGACCCAAACAAGTAAAATTAGTAGGTTCAAGTAAAAAAGCTAAGATTGTAGAATCTAATATTGCTAACAACTCAGAACCCAATCATTCTTGGGGATCCAATGCAACAAATGTTCCATCTTCTTCTTTTCTTGTCAATGACAGGTTGTCCAGATTGTTCTCTGGTATCTGGACTCCGAATGCTCTAAACATATGACAGGGAACCGCTCTCAGCTCATGAACTTCGTCAGTAAATTTCTAGGCACTGTTTGATTTGGAAACGTCCAAATTGAAAAGATAATGGGATATGGTGACTATCAGTTGGGCAACGTAACTGTCTCAAGGGTATACTATGTTGAGGGGCTTGGACATAACTTGTTTTTTGTTGGACAATTTTGCGACGCGGATCTTGAAGTTGCTTTTCAGAAAAACACTTGCTTTATTTAGAATTTAGAAGGTGTTGATCTACTTTCAGGATCCAGAGCCACAAACTTGTACACAATTTCTTTTGATGACATGCTAAAGACTTCTCCAATCTGTTGACTATCAAAAGCTTCAAAGACTAAGAGCTGGTTATGGCACCGTCGGTTATCTCATCTTAACTTTGGTACTCTTAACAAGCTAGCCAAAGACAGTCTAGCACGAGGCATTCTAAAGCTTAAATTGTTGATCCCACTTTAATAGATTGAATCCCTTAAGCTTGTTAGTTATATTAGATAAATCTAACACAACTATAGTAGAAACTTTGTTTAAATGTATTAAAGATTATCCGGAATCTAATCTTTAATATTAAGAAGAATTATCAATGAAACAGTAATTCTATGAACATATAGTTCAACAAACAAGCTCCAATATTATTAATGATAATAATAGGAATACTCTCAAAGTATTAGGGTTACAAATACCTTGGAGCTATGAGTTATACGACTACGATTGATTTTTGGTTTTGATTCTGGTGTTGGTACTGGTATATCAATCTCTATGCCATATGACCTCCTTTTATACACCAAGGAGTCCTACTCGGCTTACAATACTCTCCTAAGTATATAAAATCTTTTCTAAAAATAACTAATACATATCAAGTAAGCAGTACTAACAAACAGTACTAACTTACACTAGCAGTACTAACTTAACACTTAGAATATTTTCTTGAGTAATAGTAACTCTTCAGTAGCATTAACTTCAAGCAGTCTTTGTACTAGCAGTAGTAACTTTCACTAGCAGCATTAACTTTTGTACCAGTAGTAGTAACTACTTAGTATATTTTCTTTGAAGTCTCTAAGCAGTACTAACTCCAGCTAAGCAGCATTAACACAAACATGAGCAGCAGTAATCCAAACAGCATCAAGAAGACTTTTAATCCCAACAATCCTCCCCTAAACTTGATATTCTTCTTCAAAATCATCAAGTTTCTTCTCTACCAACATTTAAATCTGCATAGACTGCATCATCAAGGAATGTACTCCACAGGACTCATACAACTTCCATTCCAACACTTGGTATCCGTTTTGCAGCTTCCATACTTCATCTTCTACATGTGGTTCAAACATTATTTTCATATCATTCCATAACATATAATCCATGCTTTCCACTGGTCTTGTTGATCCATATCTAGCTTTTACCAACTTGTACAAGTCTTCCAAATCTTCTCTGTCAAAACTTTTAAGCATGTGACTAAAGACCATGTACATTTGAGACTTTCCATCAGCTCTTATTATTTGATAATAGCTTTTCTTTCCTTCTTTGTGGATCTTCCAGTCAACAATCCTTGGAGACTTAACAGCCAAAGGAATAGCATTAATTGTTACCTCTTCTTCATCTGGAATGATTTCCAAACACTGTTTAAGCTCTGATGTTTCTTTGTCATCATCCACCTTTTGCTTCTTTGTAATCTCTTGTATCAGCTCTGTTCCTACTCTCTTTTCTTTGCCTTCCACCAACTATGTTCTAAAGTCTTTAAATGTATTTACCCTTCTGAATGCTCTGTTAAACATCTCTTGTATAGAATCAAACCCTTTTAACTTCAAATCTTTGAGCTTGTATCCTTCCATGTTCTTTAGGTAAGTACACATTATCTGTCTCTGTTGAGCTTTTGTTGGTGGTTTGTTTCTTTTCTCTTCTACTCTTTTAGCTGCAAAATGTTTCTTATTTTATCTAAGAGTTATCAAAATAATGTAGCCTTTTCTACACCAGACAACTCTTCTTTTTCTTGTGCTTACAATCTTTCAACCAATTGATGATCAGCATCAATCTTTGCTTGAATATCATCCCATTCTTCAATCAAGGAAATATTGGCTTCTTTTTCTTTTTCAGCTTTCTCTCTTGCAAGTCTTTCTTCTTCATCAAATTTAGCTTATAAATTTAAAGTAGTTTCTTCATCAAGCATGATTTGAACTTTCTTCTTCATAGGCTTCACAGGTTCTTCTATCATTATTCCTTTACCCTTGTCCTGTGATTGTTATGAAGAAATTGTTGTTGTTGTTGTAGATTTACCTGGCTCTTAAAAAACAATCCCTTTCACCTTGGGTTTTGAAGTTTTTAATGCTTTAAGTGCTTGAGCCAAAGTAATTTCTTCAGTAGTTATTGTAAAAGTTGTTGCAGCAGTACTAATTTTAGCAGCATCAACTACTTCTTCAACAACATTTTCATTTTGCCCTGCAACAAACATCTCCTCACCATTTAAAGCATCCACATCAAACATCTCTTTGTTAGCATCATCTTGAACACTAACTAGGGTAATTTCTTCATCTGCATCAATAGCATTAATCTTCCCCTATTTGGATGCATCCTCACCCAAACTTTCTTCATCTCCAAAGGATTCTACCTTAGCACTCAAACCAACATTTTATAATCTCTTCAGCTTATGAGTTCTTGAACTTCTTTTCTTTTCAAGCTTATTGACCCTCCTTTTCAAACTATCAATTTCATTTTGTTAAGTGGTCTTTGTCTTCTCTAAATCAAGAACTCTGGTTTGTAAAGTGGTACATAGTTCCATCAATTCATTAAGTTTAAGTCTATCATCATCACTTCAAAGTGTGTTACCTCTTGCGAGCAGTGAATCATTAGAATGTTTAGATACACTCTCAAACCTAGTTCGAGCAGTAGTATCCCCCATAGTTTCTTGGCACCCGGGACCACCACCTGAAGTAGTTCCTAGGGAACTAGATTCATTAGGTGCTGCCTTGGATCGAGTCTTAGTTATGTTACCACTGTCCTGCTCTGCTTCTAAGCTAGAAGCAGTAGTGGCAGCCCTCACCCAACTAATTATGGACGGCCTCATTTGCAACATTCTCACTAAGATCACTAGGCTAAGGTACCTGAGTGTCCTTTCTCTTAGGCTTCCTAGATTTTTGTGTCTTTTGAGGTTGAGTTAATGATTGAATAATGGTAGGTGTGTGATGGGGATCAGTTGGATTTGCTGAACCTTCACCCAATTCAGATTGGTTTTGTATCACCATTGTTTGAAATAAAGGTGTTACTCTACCATAAAAACCTTTGCCTACCCTTCTCATATTTCCAAATATCTTTTTAGTGTGAGAGGGTGCAATGTAAATTCTCTTATGAGTTGGCCTGTGACAACCATGGCTTGAGCAGGTTAGTCAAACCGTTAGTGTTGACTTAGGTGCTTGTTGCAATGTATGATTTATGTGATTTTATGTGTTTATGTGGGTTTATATGTGTTTTTGAGGTATTGGTAATCAATCTATTGAGTGTGATCATCTCAATGAGATTGGATTGGTGGTAAAATTGGTTAAGTTCATTTCGTTCACTTTTGAGTGACAAGGAAATGATTATTGAGATTCGAGCGTTTCTGAGTTAATTGTGTAAGTATTTTTACGTATATGTATTTTTGTGTTAGTAGTCTAAGATAGGTTTAGATTTTTAGTGGTAAGTTAAGAAAATGTAAAATTTCTATTTTAGAAAAGTTAGGTTGAAAATGAAAAGTTAAAAAGTTATTTTTAAAAGTCTAGTGAATTTCGTTTATGCAAAAAGGTATAGCCAAATTAGTTAAGGTTTTTATAAAAATTTAAGGAAATACAAGTAACTATATAATTAATAAATAAAAGAAAAAAAATAAAAATAAAAAAAGAAAAGGCCATGTTCGGCCGGTTTTAAGAAAAAAGGGGGAAAGGAGTTTTATTTGGAATCAAATTCTAATTAGGAATTATCTAGGACTTAATATGTGACCTATAAATACAAAACAAATAACCCTAACTCTCCCCTATTGTGGATCGGCTGAATTTTTCCAAGGAGAAGAAAAAAAAGTTAGGGTTTTCTTTTAAGGTATTTTCTAATCTTTGTTTAATTCTAGTTATTTAATTTTCAATTCTTGTAATCTAAGCATGATGGATTAGGGTTTATAAATTAGGGTTTATAAATTAGGGCTTTGATTTTTTTGTAAGTTTATAATGTTATAATAATTGTTTAATCATTAGTTTAATTGGTTACAAGATTTGATCATGCGTTAGGGTCTAGATCGCCCGAATTAGTTGTCTAATTCACTGCAGAATTTTAGGCAGTTTTGTAACGAGCATAACTCAATCATAAAAATTCAAATAAACAATTTACAACATACTGGAGATAACCTCAGAGAGTCTACTTTCCAGAAAAGTTGGCCTCGTGAGTTTTTATGGTCGGGAAGTGGGTCAAAAGGTCGTTACAAAATCAGTGTGTAAAATTGTAACGAATTTCAGTTTTGGTTTTGATTTTCTAAAACTACTTAAACATCAAGTTAGAGGCTCTAAATCACGTGGAAGTTAGTTCATATATTGTGTGTGGCCCCTAAATTTTTTCTAAAGCTATAATGAGGTCTAAATTGGTTATCTAACGTCATACTTTTAGAAGGTCAGATTCTGGACGAATTTTGGACACTTTGGATTAATGAATTTCTAAAGGGTAATGGATTTGGGAGAGCTATGAGATGTTCATAAGTCATATATGTAGCATGGTGAATTTTGATTTGAATCATGGAAGTGTTTAAGTGGTAGTTTAGAACGCGTAAGTGAGTATAAAATTCTGCTCTAATTCAGAAAATTTAAAGTGTAGTATTGAAGTGTAGATGGTGTATATAAGAGTTGGAAAAGGTTTAAAAAAGTATAGAACTATGGTAGATAGCTTAGATATCCATCATAGTTGAGGTTACATCATATTGGGTTGAATTCCTAATTGATGGTAGCTTATTGTGTGCTTAATTGTTTAGATTATCCATGAAGTGTTTGTGAAGGTTTTTGTTGGAATCTTTTGGAAAGCTAAGCAAAGGTGAGTTTCATAGTCCTTCTTTATAATGTTTTAAATTGGGATGGAAATGATGCTAAGTG
>BQNB010144231.1:0-16883 GCA_026074375.1 Tanacetum coccineum
GAATAAATCTAAAGAATACTGTTATGACATTCTATACGCAGTATCCATCAAGGAAGATACGGTGTATATGTGCCTACACTTCACAAGAAACCACAAAGAATAAAGACCTATACGCCGTATCCAGGAGCTCTAATACGCCGTATCCAAGATATAGTAATAAAATATTCTAGAAGATATTAAACGTGGTCCCTAACCAATACGAGTTTTAAATATTCCAGGAGCTCAATCAATACGGCGTTTCAAATAAATTCCAGACACTATAAATAGAAAACCTAAAAACGAGTTTTAGGTGTGCTTGATCATATTTTCGAAACCCTAACCACAAAAGTTGATTTTTCAAAAGACAAGAAGAGCAGAAGAGGTCAAGCAAAGCTACTAATTACATAGGAAACACCTTGTAATCTTTATACTCTTATAATCGTTTAATTTTTGGTATCATTCGTTTAACTCGGTTAGTTTACCTTGGTTGATTGATTATTCTTGTATTATTTACAATGGTTAAGGGGTAATACCCTTGGGTATTAGCCATTATTATGAAGATTTAAATGTTTGGTTTGTTTATATCGACTGCTTAATCTATCATTGGTTGTTGATTATGTTTATCAATTCATACTTGTTTATGTGCTTAAGTATGCGTCCCATCATTCAACTGGATCTAGGAATGCAAAATATCTCGGGATGGCTCTCTATATCCGCAATTTATATATCTAGAGTAATAGGATCACAAATATTGACCTATCTTTACCATTGGTTTATGTGAACAAGTTATACTAGCAGGTAACCTAGGATTAACAAATAATGTACTAATTCCTTTGGTAAAGATTTAGAAAGTGGACTACTAGTATATAAAGAGCCGTTAAGCAATAAGTGGGTAAAGTATCCATGAGCTAGGGTTTAATAAGATCACCATTACTAATCTCCTAAGATAGATTATAATCAGCAAATAAGATGCTTTATGCGGATGCTTTTAATTGTGATAGAATTCTACGTGTCTAGGCTTTAAGAAGAAGTACAGCCTAAATCTTGGAATGATATGCCACCTTGAGATAGGAACTCATTGCACTAAAATAAACAAACCTGCGCTTTAATTGGATTAATCATGGTTAATACAGTTTTCTTATATTTGGATAGACCGCTCTTCTATCTTTTGATTATCTGCTTGCGTGTGTTATTGTGTTTTAAATGTATATGAGATGTATCTTCTCTATCGCGTTTTTAGGGTTCCGTTTATAGACCAGGATAAACCTAAAGACTTACAAAACGTGTAAAGATATGCATATCTTTTCCTTATAATATCTCATGCATATCTCTTAAACGGTACTAACTATTTTATACTATCAGTACTAACTAACTGATCAGTACTAACTATTTTGTACTATCAGTACTAATTACAACTATCGGTACTAACTAATATAACTAACGGTACTAAATCAGGAATGCATAATTCCCAACAATCCTCCCCTAAACATGATTGTTAAACTTGTTTAACTTTTCATGTTCTTAAGTTATTCTTCTTAAAGATCTTGGAGGATTATCCAACACCTTTGTCAAATCTAGTTCTTGATCTATTAATAATTTTTTATATTCTTTAGCTATCCATCTCTTCAGCAACTTGTATTTTCAGACTATAAACGACAACAGCCAACTGAGTTGGCTTTATTGTTTTAGGACTAGAACTCCCAGCATTAACAGATGTGTATTCCTTTCCAGTTGCCTTTTGTTGGGATAGCCCAAGTCTTCATTGTAAACACAAGGGTGATATTGATTACTTGTTAGTTTTGAGTAACTATCAATATCAACGGATTTGACTTGTCTTTACCAAAAGTCGTTTGCTTTTGGACTAGTCAATGCTTCATTGCCATGACATGGTGCATTGATAACCATATAGTTTTTAGCAACTAATTAGCTCCTTCAACAGATTTGAGTAGTCTTTACCAGAATTGTTTGATCCTGACTAGCCAAACTCTTAACATGAATGCATGGTGAGTTAAAAACCTACAATTTTGGTAAATTGTCACCATAAACGGTTGAGAAGGTCTTTACCAAGTCGTTTTGCTTATGACTAGCCTGTTCTGTATTGCCTGTTAAGATGGTTTGAACTGATGACCTTTGTTGTGTGGTCTTTGAACCAAAACTCAAAGTTCTCTCTCATCTAATATCAGAGTCTACTCGGTTCTACTCTGAAATCTGTTCTTGACAAATCTATTCGTTCAAAAGCCATATTACTGTCTTCTTCAGTTTTTCTACTTCAATTAAAGCAATTGTGAAAACACTTCTTTTTCAAAAAGAAACTTTATTCTCTACAAGGTATGATATGACATTCCTTCATCAGTCATTATAGTGTGTATCCTGAAGAACTATTTAGCTTCCAGCTCAACTATTTCTAATTTTGTTGTGCTATTCCACATCTCATCTTTTCCACTTGATTGAAAACTTGATTATCAAATCTTCCCAAAAGTATTTGTCAAATCCTTCAGTGGTTCTCATCTTGGTATCTGTTATCACAGTTTGTTATATAGTACATATGTATTCTATTCAAGTATTTAAGAGCCACTGCCATCAAAGTACTGAAGTATCTTCTTTGTCTATTACTTCTAATCACCACATTAAGATAAACATCGTCTATTTCTTCAGTTATCATTTTACTTTTAAAATAATTTGGTTTAGTGTAAGATTAGTCAGATCTCCATTCTTCTCGATAGGTTTCACTTCTTGTTAAGTATCTCATAATACACGTCCTTATCCTTATCAGAGACTATAGTTACTAAACATTATCTTAACTCTTATCATACTGTAGAAGGAACTTTATTTTCTCTGATTTCATTCTTCTTCCTTATACCAGCTTTCTTTTTCTAGTTCCTTCTTCTTCTTTAATTTCTCCCTTAATACTGTCATCTTTCTTTACTCTCTTCTTAGAAGCATCAGCAACTTGTTCATTTATCTCCTTGATTACTTTTTCATCTTCAGCAGAACCAATAGCAATGAAACTATCATCAGACCTTTTTATCTTGTCATACAAAGCTTTTATTTCTTCAAAACCCTTGGTCTTTAGATCAGAATGCTTCTTGCCTCCAACATGCTTCAAATATGTCATCATTTGGTTCCTAAGCTGATTTCTTGAAGGAGGTTTATTTTTGATAGCTTTAGATCTTTGTTGAGCAAGAAATCTTCTTTGGGCAGCAATGGTGTCATGAAGAAATTTGGCTCTCTGCTCAATAGTATACATTTCTCTCTCTTCCTCTTGAAGTTTTTCAACAGTTTCTTGTCAGCAATTAAGTCGTGAGCCTGAATGGAAATCAATTTCCTATTAGAGAGTGCAACCTTTGTATTTCTTTCCTAGCTAACTTTTTTCACTTCTTTTCGCATTCCCATCTCCTCTTGCACCTTTTGGCCACCTCTTCATCCTGCTAGCTGTTTAAATTTCTTTTCAGCTTCAGTAATATCTTCTGAATCAGTATCAGATCATCTTCCTCTTCAATCATCTTTGTGCCTTTATCTTTTGGGATCAATCTTGGGAAGAGGCTTTAATGTTAATAACTGATTTGTTGAACATTTTGGCCATAGGTCTCCAGTCTCCTCATATCCTTAAGCTCTATCTCTGCTTTTTTTTGAGCTTCTCTTTGTTCTGACTCATTATGTAAGGACCTTGTGCAGATGGTCTCTCATCATCACCATATATTATTGGAGTATGTTGTTGTTTGAGGCTGTTGAGTTAGCATCTTATTCCTTCATTTTGTACAACAGTACCTTCATCTGGTCTGTCGGGATTACTAACTTATTTCTTGTCTTAGTATAACTTTTGGCTTGTCGTACCTCATTGGTTTGTCCGGTACTATCTTTTGGCTTGGTAGTACTAACTGTTGGTTGAGCAGTGAGTTCTAAGTGGTACTTCAGTACACTAACTCCCTTTTCTGAACACTTTTCTTCTCTTCATGCACACTAGTTGTTCTTCCCACAGCATGAGCATCCTCAGTCTCCCTATTAGTCAATTGTATCATCATCAAGCTCATCAAAAAGTGGATTCTTTATGGAATATAGGTTTAGCTTATGGTGGTTTCCTCCCCCTGTTTGGATTTACAGACTCCTCTTTTGCATCAACTGTTTCTTTAGGATTTTTTCCGCCAATATTTGCTTCATGATACAATCTTCAATCTAAGCTTTTGTTGGTGTGTGATAACAGGTTTGGCTTGCTTCTTAAGCTTTATTGATATGTGCCTTCTAGTGGTTTAATTTCTTTGGGCTTGATCTGTAACCCGTGTACACAAAGAGTTCTAGATCATACACACTTTGGAGTTGTCATGCCACCCTCATTCCTGAAAAGGGATCTATCACTGGAAGACTTGACCTCCATGATTCCACAGAACCCTCGTGGAATGGAATCAGGGAATATGGTAGTAGTGAAAAGGTCTGGGAGAGGAAGGGTCGTCTGTGTCCTATGTTGTCTTTTCACCTTAGGTTGAGGAGGAGAGGGTATGGGTTGAGGTTTTAGATTGTCTTTCTAAAGTGTAACCTCATCCTTATTGGTTGAACCAACATAGAACAATCAAAGGTGTTACATTCCCGGAAAAATATTTTCCCGTTTTATCCATAAAAGAGAAAACTTTACTAGTCAAAGCATTAATAGGGAAATGGTCTAAGGGCACAGCACATTCTTTAGCTATGTATCCAAAAAGATTGAAATAAATATTGGATACATAACAAACTTTTCTTTGCATTCCATAAGTGTCGCATCTTACCATCAAAAAATTAAATTTAGAAAATAATTTATTATTTACTGATTTGTGGTAAGCAAATTATGCTGAGGCATATTAGTGGGAATTTGATCCCAAGAAGGCTTTTTAGAAAATTATGCAAGTGGATCATGGTATGAAAAAGAAATCTCCACTGGGGTGGTGAAAACAATGCTTTGTTAAATGTTTATGAAGGTAGGGTCCCCCTCAAAAACCCCATTAGCTATATAGCATCAAATATAGCACTGATTTGGCAAGAAATCTATCCCATCAACATCATCTAAAGAAGATCATTCTTATTGATGCCATCTAAGTTTAGACAACGGGCTTGCCAGTACTTTTGCAGTAATATACATAATCAATGTTGATTATTTTGGATTTTGCAGGACCATCCAAAACTGTTTTAACCCAAATGTAGTAGAGACTACTGGTCTTACAGTGGACCATAGATAAATGGAGCTTCGCGTTAGGAAAGCTGATAGTCTTCATGAAACTCTGTATTCCCTTCCTGTCTTTTCTAAGTAATGCGACCTTGTTGTGTTTAGGGCATCGATTCAGAATAGCCTTGACTTGATGAATTGATAAGTGACAATGAGGTAAAAGATTAGGGTTTGATGAATGAATAAGCGATTAAAGAGAGTTTACGTGAAGTAAACTTGCAAATTGTGAGATGGGTTTTTATAGGTTGAACAAACCAAAAATCAAAGAAACTGTTTCAATTTTAACATTTTGACCCTTGGCGGTTTTTTCTTCAATGTCTTTAAAAAGGTACTAACTTTGCCCAACGGTTTATTAACTTTGCACTGTTTGGTATAATTTTGTCAAACCAATGATGAACAAGTCTGGCAACAACAGTTCTTCAGTACCATCTATATCTCTTTCCAATGACTCTCTAAAACCCAAATAACTCTATGAAATTCATCATTATGGTCAAGATTCTTCTAACACACCTGAACACTTCATACACTGTACAACAAATCATATTGCCTCCCTTAGTAATGCAGTTTATGATTGATCATTCCAATAGTAATCTACCATGAACTGGAAACCTGTTAACCATTCAAATGCCTTGGTTAGAAGTTCAGATCATTGTCATAGTGTGTAATCTTTAGCTCCTCCTAGATAAGTTTCTTTTCATAAGCATCCCTAATGAAGGTGGTGCCTAATTGCAATATGCTTTATTTTGAAGTGAAATACTAGATTCTTTACAATGCATATAGTACTCTCATTATCAATGTAAATCTTTGTGTTCTTGAAATTGAACCATAGTCTAACATATATTTGAATACATAAAACTTCCCCCACATCATTTTGTTAGCAGCAACATATTCTTCCTCTGTAGTGAGATGTAGGCCTAATTATCAGGCTTTTTTGCATTTCATTGAAATAAGTCTTCACCTGCCAAGAAATTGACAACTTCCTGTTGTGGATTTCCTGTCAAGATTTGCTCCGTCCATAGTCACTATCTCGAGTAGGCTTTAGGTCAATGATGACACTTAGGTTTACCAAAGGCCCGGTTTGGGTTGCTTTTAGATACTAAAGATTTCTCTACACAGCATTTAAGATGGGAGGTCTTTGGAGTGACCTGAAAAACTAGACAAAGCATGACTGCCAAACATAATATCAGGCCTAGAAGCAGTCAAGTACATTAAAGAGCCAATCATGGATCTATAAAGGTGTACATCCACATCACTAGCTTCCTCATCCTTGACTAAAGGCTTATGGGTCTCAATTGGTGTATCTCAGCAATGTCTTTCCAATGGCAAATCAAACTTCTTCAGGATTTCTAGAAATAATTATCTTGACTTAGAAAAATACCATTTTTTTCGTTTATTACGACTTGTAATCCAAGAAAGAAGGTGAGCTTCTCATTGAACTCATCTAAGTGTGTGTACTCTTCATCAATGCCTCAAATTCATCACACCAATATCTCTTTGTTCTCTAGAACCAAAAATAATATCATCCACATAAACTTGTACTAACATGATATCATTTTTGTCCTTCTTAATGAAAAGAGTCTTGTCAATAGTTCCTCTTTGTGCCACCTCCTTTACAAGAAAGTAGAAGATACAAGTTGCAATTACCAGGCTTTGGGAGATTGGTATGTAAATCATAGAGAGCTATCAACTACTTTGTTAGACATTTCTTAGGATACTTAGGTCTACAAAAACCTGGCGGTTGAGACACATATACCTCCCTCATCAATTTTTCCATACAAGAAGGCACTTTTTACATCCATCTGATAGACTATGAATCCCATGTAAGAAGCAAAGGCTAAAAAGATCCTAATGGCTTCAATCCTAGCCATAGGAGCAAAAACCTCATCATAATCTATCCCTTCCTCTTGCCTATGTCCCTGAGCAACCAACCTTGCCTTATTTCTAACCACAACACCTCTTTCATCCTTTTATTTTGTTAAACTATTTTGTCCAATTGGCCTTTTTCCCATAAGGAAAATCTACAAGAATACAAACAATCTAAATCTGAAATTTGCAGCCAGTTCTTCAGCATAGCTTCAAACCATCTTTCATCTTCAAGTGCTTTGAATCTTCTTGGGTTCATTTTGAGACAAGAAACAGCAAATAAAGAATGTGGAAGTCCTTTTGATGTATTTCTTCTCATGCTTTTGAATATAACTTACAAAAGCACTGGGATTCCAGAACTTTTGGTTACTTTTGCTTCTTGTTTTGAACTGCTGCGTTTGGGATCTCCAAGGAGTTAGAGTCCACAAAGGTTGAATAGAGTTAATCCTTGATGTGGGGTTAGGTACTAAATTCATAATAGTTCTAAATTTGTGAAGTCATCCACTGCACCCTCATCATCATAAGATACATTGGTATAAATACCATAAGTAGGATGGACATAAATAACTCAAGAGCAGAGGTATTTCAGAATCATCTTGGTCCATATTTATTAAAGGATAGTCAACCATAAGGACTAGCAGAGTACTAATGGTGTGCTAGCCCAGTTTTATCTGTGTTAGATTTGCTAGCTTTAGCAGATCGCTAGCAAAGCAAAATCCTCAGTATCTTTGGCAAACTCCTTTCTGAGAGCTTCAGCTGCATCATTAGCATCCTGTTCTTGTCTTTTAAGCCTTTCAAGATCATCCAAAAAGACTTGATCTTCCTTATCTACTGGCTTCTCATCTATCTTTAAATCGGGAAAAATTTTTCTTTTTTAGGTTTTTCACCTGCATTCATTTGCTTTTTGAGTCTTGACTGTTGGATCGTTATAAGAAGACCATATTGCAGTACAAAGTAGTCCTGAGCAGATTCAGCTTCTATTTCAAAATTTCCTGCATCAATATTATATTCATTACCTACAATATGATTAAGCTTCTTTAGGACCTGAATGTGTGTTAGCTTAATTTGTTCTCTATTTGTTTATAAAGTCTTAAGGATTCCACAAGTTTAATCCTAGTTCTTAAGAAGAAACCTAACCTAAAACTGCTAAAATCATCAGTGATTACTAGGAATAAGTTCTTATGGTTTTAAGCCTCTTATAGATCGTAGGTCCAAATAAATTCCATATGCATGAAGTTGTAAGGGACTGACTAATAGGCTCACTGTTTTTGGCCTTAAGGAAGCCTAGTGCTGCCTTTCTCTCTGACAAGCAACACAAGTGTGATCATTTTGAAAAAATTTTGAAGGTAAATCTCTTACAAGGTTTCCCTTCACAAGTTTTTTTTAAGTTTTTTAAAGTTAAATGACCCAACCTTATGCCATTGTTAGATTCATCAATTGTGGCATTTGCAATCAAATAGGCTAAACCTCCAGAAGGAACAATGTTCTCTAAATTGAAACTGTACATATTGTTTTGTCTAGGGATTCTAAGTAATACTTGTTTTACATCTGGTTATAACTTAATTCTGGAGAAAAAACACAAGTCTTCAGTGTTTGTGAAAAGAGAACCTTGTTCTTCTTGTCACAAATCTGTGACACAGAAAAGAGATTGAAATGTTGTAGTTCTTTCATAAAGCCAATCCTTAAACTTCTATATTTCCTGTTTTTATTTTACTTTACCAGGTTATGTACCTTTATTCCTTCAAAAGCAATAGGGCACCATTAAAGTATTAATAATCAAGAAAGGTTGGACTGTGTTCCATTTATGTGCCTGGAACTCATATCAATAATCCCTTTGTTCTGTAAAGCTCTTTGTGGATGATCCTGCACATTAAATAAGAGAGATTAGTTTCCTCTTAGGGACCAAAGCCTTTTTGGGCTTAGGTCTGACTAGTGGATCTTTAAGTGAACTCAATTTCTAGACTTGAATTCCACAATTGTTTTTGGTGACTTTGTTCTAGTAATGTCTTTTGTGTCTCTAATTACAACCTGCTGAGGGCTTAACAGCAGTTCCCTTTTCCCCAACAGACTACTGATTTACCTAGCAGTATTAAGTATTAACTTTTTAATATGAAAATTGGTTCTAGAGAGTGGGTTGTTCTATTAAATGGCTTTTAAAATGGTGAAAGAGTTTTTATGACGAACAGCTTTTGGTCTAGCATTATTCACAATAGGCTTAACAATATTAACTTTCCTAGCAACATTAGTTGGTACTGCCTGTCTTGTTTTAAATTATTGCCTCGCAATATTAAACTGTGTTAGTAACGTTAGTTCAAGCATATTAACTGTTGTTAGTACCGATTAGTTCTTGTGTATTAACTTGAATTTGCCAGTTTATTAGTATGCTTTTGGAACAAATTGGTTTTTATGATTCACTCTTTGCATTTCTTCCATCTGGCCTAATCTCCCTTTGACTAGACCCCTTACTCATCCTATTGTTTAATTCAGCTTGTTTAGCCATCCCTTTCTCATGGAAATCACAATCTCTAATAAGATGGCTAAAACTTCCACATACAAAACATGCCTTTTTGGTAAAACCATATCCTGAACCAGTTTTTTAGCCAGTTAAACCACCTACAATCTTCTTGTTATGTTTAGGAATCTGTTACAAGTGTTTTGTTCTTTAACTGTTTGTCCTAGGAGTTTTACATGATTTAACAGTATTAATAAAAGCAAAACTAGGTGTTTCTGTTCTTTTTGTAGGTAGAAACAATGTTCATCTTCACTATCTGATTCATACTCCTCATTGATAGGAGCATCAGGACCAAACTTTTGGTTGATTACTAACTTTGGGTTCATTGGACAACTAGTTATGCATATAGATTTCATGTGTTTCTTCACTACAATGGGATTCATAAGTATTTTGTCAACTGCTCATTTGCATCAGATTCACTAGGTTTAGATTTTTTTGGGAGCCCCTATGTAAATTGTGAGTCATCTATTTCTTTATCAGGTCCAGAATGGATGTAAATCTCTTTATTGGAGGGGGGACTGCATGCACGCCCCTATGCATATCTATCATTCACATGTGTATATTTCTTATTACTTGTCTTACTGACATAACACACTTTGGAAATATTCATTTTCATACTTAAAACACCTTTATTCATTTTGATCACCATACCCAATGTCCTGCCTTATCCTAGGCACTCATCTGTCTATTAGGCCAAAATATTAAGGATATTTTTTTTAGAAAGAGTTGTGCCTTTTATCTACTTTAGCTTTTAATTCTTCTTTTTCTTTTTCAGCTTCTGACCAATAGAAATTTTTATGGTAGTAAGGACATCAGTTTTTATCATCTGTAAGTCAATTTTTCAAAACCTTATCTTTTCCTCATACCAAGTTGACTTTGTTGATGAGCAAAAAATAAATGTTGCTTCAATTTCTTTAAACCTTGAGTATATGCATGCTTTTTCTATACTGGCTATCTCCAAGTTATTCCTATGTTCTTCATATAATTTTTTTATAAGTTTAGCATAAGGACTCATTACATTCTTTTGAACCAAGAAGTTACCTCTGTGTTGAGCCTGAACTGCTGCAAGCATCAAAGCATCGTTCTCTTGTTATCCTTCTAGTGGACTGGTCTAATCAACACTTCTCCGCCATCAAGCGGTCACCAAAGCCTTAGAGTCCTCCTGTTTTACCAGATCTCCTTTCATTTTCTTTATCCTTATTCCCAGTGTTCCAAGCATCTCTCCTCCTACTATCTTGATTCCCCTTGGATCTGCACTCTCTAGCAAAATGCCCTGTCTTGTGACAACTATAGCACTCGACTTTGGTTTTGTCAAAACCAACCGGTTCCTTGGCATCAAATTGTAGCTTTCTACCTGTCTTTTTGTAGAACTTTTTCATTCTCATGGAAATCATGGCCACCTGCCATTTCAAGTCCATTTCTTCTAAATCAAACTCATCAAGCTGTTCTAGATCTTCATGATCCAATTGTGGGCAACTGGATTGATTTGCAAGTAAGGAGTATGATGAAGGATGTTCATATTGTGAGTTATGACCAGAAGAATTAGAAACACCATAAGCGGTACTAACATCATTAGTACTGCTAGTGTTCTCTGAAACAAATGCCACATTCTGCGTGCTAGAGGATGATGCAGTAGAGCCTTTAACATCAGACTCAAAGACTCTAAGATTATTATACAGATCATCAAAACTGAGACTGTCCACTCCTGGCTTGGTCCTCATGATTAAGGAAACTTGAGACCAGGCAGAAGGTAGAGACCTAAGGAATTTCTGATTTGCATCTTCAGTGGAGACGCCTGCACCATGAATCTCTAGTTGACTCAGAAGACTCTGAAACCTGTCATAGCCTTTATGTAGCCCTTCTGAGTTTGATACAGAGAAGCCTTCAAACTGTTGCTTTAGAATATACTTCTGCATCTTCTTTGATTCATCATTTCCACCAAATCTAGATTTGATAGCTTCCCACATTTCTTTAGCATCAGTCATTTTATGAAATTTAGCAAGATGATCTTCTGGTAAAGCCATAAGCAAAGTGGTCCTTGCTTTTCTTTCTCTTTCTCTGGCTAAAATTTCTTCTGCAGTCTTGGGAGGCAGAACCTTTATTAAACCATTTGTATCAGTTGAGACACTCACGGGACCATTTCCTCTTTGAATAACTTCCCAGATAGGATAGTCTGTATGGGCCAAATAATGTTCCATTTTCATGGCCCATATGTCATATTCTCCCTTCTTGAGAATAGGAAGTTTGATGGTTGAAACAGTGTGAGGGGTTTGTTGTGTTGGTGTTTGTGATGGTGGTGGTGGTGGTGGTGGAATATCATCTTCTGATCCAGCCATTGAATAGCTTTGTAAGATAGAGGTTTATAACTGGTTTTTGTTCTTCTTACTCAGAGTTTCTCTACAGGCTCTGATACCACTTGTAGATCCCTTTGAATATAGATCTTTCTACCTTGTTAAGGGTTGTAGCCAATATGGATAGATCCACACAAACTACAGGAGAAACAATGACTATAAACACTATAAGTTATGCGGAAACTAACTTATAATGCTAAGAAGAACAATGAATATTGATAACTAAACTTTTGTATTAATCTGCTAAAACGATTACAGATTACTAACTATGAGATATGAGATTGTATATGAGATGTATCTTCTCTAATGCCGTAGGGTTCCTTTTATAGACCAAGGATAAACCCTAACAGACTTACAAAACGCGTAAAAGATAATGCATATCTTTTCCTATAATATCTCATGCATATCTCTTAAACGGTACTAACTATTTTATACTATCAGTACTAACTAACTGATCAGTACTAACTATTTTGTACTGTCAGTACTAATTACAACTATCGGTACTAACTAATATAACTAACGGTACTAAGTCAGGAATGCATAATTCCCAACAATCCTCCCCTAAACATGATTGTTGAACTTGTTTAACTTCATGTTTCTTCAGTTTATTCTTCTTAAGCTCTTGGAGGATGTATCCAAACACTTTGTCAAATCTTGATCTTGATCTTTAATAATTTTTTATATCTTCAGCTATCCATCTTCATCAGCAACTTGTCTTTTCAGCAACACAGCAACATCCAACTCAGTTGGCTTTATAGTTTTTGGCAAACTACCAGCCATTAACGGATTTGGTATTCCTTTACCAGTAGCCGTTTGCTCTGGGATAGCCAATTCTTCATTGTAAACAACAAGGTGAATTGATTACCTTGTAGTTTTGAGTAAACTACCAACTATCAACGGATTTGACTTGTCTTTACCAAAAGCCGTTTGCTTTTGGACTAGTCAATGCTTCATTGCCATAACATGGTGCATTGATAACCATATACTTTTTAGCAAACTATCAGCTATCAACAGATTTGATTAGTCTTTACCAGGAATTGTTTGATCCTGGACTAGCCAACTCTTAACCATGAAGCAAGGTGAGTTGAAAACCCTACAATTTTTGGTAAATTATCAACCATAAACGGATTTAAGAAGTCTTTACCACAAGCCGTTTGCTTATGGACTAGCCAGTTCTTATGCCTGTTAAGCATGGTGAACTGATGACCATTTGTTGTGTGGTCTTAGAACAAACACTCAAAGATCCTTCTCATCTCCATAAGAGTCTTCAGGTTCTAACTTTGCAATCTGCTTCTTGACAAATCTAATCAGTTCCAAAGCCATAGTACTATCTTCTTCAGTTTCTAACTTCAACTTAAGCAATTGTGACAGCACTTCCTTTTTCAAAGGATACTTATTCTCTACAAGCATATGAATGACTATTCCTTCATCAGTCATTATAGTGTGTATCCCTGAAGAACTATGTAGCTTCCAGCTTACTATCTTCCAATTTTGTTGTGCATTCCAAAACTCATCATTTCCACTTTGATTGAACATGATTATCAAATCTCCCCAAAGTATTTTGTCAAATCCTTCAGGTGTCTCATCTTGGTATCTGTTCATCACAAGTTGATATATAGCACAGATGTCATCTCTATCAAGTATTGAAAGCACTGCCATCAAAGTACTGAAGTATCTTCTTTGTCTATTACTTCTAATCACCACATTAAGATAAACATCTTCTATCTCTTCAGTCTCATCATACTGTGGTTTGGTTGTAAGATACTCAGATCTTCATTCTATGATAGGATATTTCTTGTCAAGTATCTCATAATCCACTTCCTTATCCTCATCAGAAACTATAGTTAAACACAATCTTAACTCTTCATCATCTTTAGAAGTGAACTTTCTTTTCTTAGATTTCATCTTCTTCCTTATACCAAGCTTTCTTTTTCTAGTTCCTTCTTCTTCTTTAATTTCTCCCTTAATACTGTCATCTTTCTTTACTCTCTTCTTAGAAGCATCAGCAACTTGTTCATTCATCTCCTTGATTACTTTTTCATCTTCAGCAGAACCAATAGCAATGAAAATATCATCAGACCTTTTTATCTTGTCATACAAAGCTTTTATTTCTTCAAAACCCTTGGTCTTCAGATCAGAATGCTTCTTGCCTCCAACATGCTTCAAATATGTCATCATTTGGTTCCTAAGCTGATTTCTTGAAGGAGGTTTATTTCTGATAGCTTCAGATCTTTGTTGAGCAAGAAATCTTCTTTGGGCAGCAATGGTGTCATGAAGAAATTTGGCTCTCTGCTCAATAGTATACATTTCTCTCTCTTCCTCTTGAAGTTTTTCAGCAAGTATCTTGTCAGCATTAAGTCTTGCCTGAATGAAATCATATTCATTAGAGAGTGCAGCCTTTGTAGCTTCTTCCTCAGCTAACTTTTTCACTTCTTCTTCTGCTTCCTAATCCTCTTGCACCTTTCTGGCCACCTCTTCATCCCTAGCAAGCTGCTTAAATTTCTTTTCAGCTTCAGTAATATCTTCTGAATCAGTATCAGATTCATCTTCCTCTTCAATAATCTTTTGCCTTTATCTTTTGGATCAATCTTGGGAAAAGGCTTTAATGTTAATAATGATCTTGTTGAAGTAAGCCTAGGTCTCTCAGTCTCCTCAACATCACCAAATATTATTGGAGTAGTTGTTGTTGGAGCTGTTTGAGTAGCACTTCTTCCTTCAATTTGATCAACAGTACCTTCATCTGATATGTCGGTACTAACTTCTTCCTTGTCAGTACTAACTTTTGGCTTGATAGGTTGGTAGCTGTTTGAGTAGCATTTTTCTTATCTTTGGATCGCTGATGATAGAGTTACCTTTCACCTTTCTATCGGTACTAACTTTTGTACTGTCGGTACCTTCATCTTGCTTTCGGTTAGCTTCTTTTGGCTTGGACAATACATAAACAGTGAGTTCATGAGTACTTACTTCATTATCTTACACTTTCTTTCTACTTTTTACCACATCAAAGATTGTCCTCCCCCCATCTTGAGCATTCATCAGCTCCATGTAGGTCTATTGCATCATCTAATAATATCATGAAGATCATCAAAGCTGGATATTTATGCACAGATGGTTCACCCTTGAAAGATTTATACAGATTTCCTCCCTACCACATTTGTACCCCTTTTCTTCATAGAAGTCTTTCTTGACATCTTTTGTCTTCAGTGCAACACTCTTCATCCAGGATTTGTGATGTGTGATAAGTGGTTTGCTCCTTTTAGTTTGCTTCTTTGAACAGAGCCTTCAAATTTTGAATTTTTTAGCCTGAGCTTTAACTGTTTACATTAAAGACTCACTATGGTCATATACACTTTTGGAGTTCAGACCATCCTCTTCCTCAGTGAGAGGGAATTTCATTGGTCTGGTTTTGACTCCTCCATGTTCCACCAGAATTCTCTGGATTGGAATCAGGAATAGCTATAGAAGGAGAAGGGTCAATCTGTGTCTGAGGTTGGTCTTTACTTGGGTGAGGAGGAGAGGGTATGGGTTAGGAATCAGATGGTCTTTCTGAAGTCTCACCCTCATCCTCAGTTTGTTAAACCAACATAAAATCAAATAAAGGTGTAACCTTCCCTGAAAAGTTCTTACCCTTTTTAACCATAAATGTCAAGACCTTTTTAGTTAGGGTTGGGACTGGAAAGTGGTCTAAGGGGACAGGTACATCTTTTAACTGATTGCTCAAAAAGATTTGTAAAAATCTTGGATACATTACAAACTTCTTAGTTACATCCAAGTGTGGTAGCATGCCACCAAAAACTAATTTTAAAAAATTATATTTCTGATTTTAGTGGCTTTAAACAAATTACTGATGTGGCAATATTAGTGGGTATTTGATCCCAAGAGGGTGCTTTTAGGGAACTGAATGCCAGTGATTCATGGTATGAAAAAGAAATTTCAATTAGGGTGAAAAGAGGACTTTATTAAAAGTTGATGAAAGATTTATGATCTCACGAAGTTCAAGATCAAGTGATAAAGGCTCAAGATCATAGTTTATCAACCATGAAGGAACAAGCTCAAGCTTAAAGATTAAAGAACACTACAAAAAGATACAAGATATTTGATAAGATCATTTATAGCTCAAGATTGATTGGATCTTATATATCTAGGATGGACAATAACAATGATTGATAACACGCAGCGGAATAATAAAGAACACAATCAAAGTTATCACAAGGTTTTTTTATTGAACGTTTCCCTATTACCCCAACTATAATTTGAGGCTACACCAACTAAATATAGTCTACTATTCGACTTTAATCAGTCGACTATGCTATGTAACTATCTAGACTATCATTGGGAGAGTTCTATGTATCCATGGATCTATATTCTAAACCAGACGCCTACCCTCTTTATATAATAGAGGGAGGTTACAAGAAAACCCTAGCTTACATAGGAAGCTAACTTAATATTTTACATTAAGTCCTTGTTGTTTCATCTTTCTTTAATCTTGCATATTTAGTTTTGTAATCATCAAATCTCAGATCCCAACAATCTTCCCCTATTCGATATTACAAAACAATCTCCATGTATAAAACAATCTTCAGTGCTTCCCCTTGACTTAAGATCTTCTTGAACATGCCACCACACATAATAAGCTGCAAATCATATCTCTGTAGTCTTCTTCCCCTTTTTGTAATCATCCAATAGGGGTCTTCTGAAGATATGCAACTTGTAAACACTTCCCCTCAAGTGGTGCATGTAGATGGTTAAACATTTAAACAATAAGCTTCCCCTGAAACCCATATGTTTACCATCTCTTGAATCCCGAACTATGTAGGCTCTATGTAGTGATCACTGATGAAGAAAACTGAGTATAACGAATTTGATAAAGAAGTTGAATCTCCCAAACTTGTGTCCTATGTCTTGCACTATCCACGTGACGTCGAACTTATAAATAAATCTGTGAAATATAAGTAGACCGTAACCTCTTGACAAAAACCTCATCTTC
>BQNB010144232.1:0-16883 GCA_026074375.1 Tanacetum coccineum
CTTTTGACTGATTTTCTTTGAAAGCTTTGTCCTTTTTATCTGTTCTTGACATTGTTGTAAAGCGAGTTCAAGATCGATAGCATGTTTTTGAAGTGCTTCAAAACTTTTTGACACTGTATTCCTTTTTGAAAGCTCTTTTTCAAGACATTCACATTTTTCCAAAGCTTTCATATAATCACATTGCAAATTAGTAACTTCATCCAGTTCAGTGTACATACCAAGTATAGCATTCATGTGATCAGCATAATAATATTCCCTGGAAAGTTGGTCGATTTCATTCAAAAACTGTGTTTTTTGAGTTTCTAGTTAAGATTTGAGAGAGTCTACTTCATGTTCAAGAGAATTAAAGTATCTCAAATCAGCAACCATTTCCTTTTTCAAACACAAGTGAAATTTTTCTAAATCAGCATTGATTCTTCGAATTTAGGGACAAAAATTTCCTTTAATTGTATTTTGAATGAATGGATCTATGTGACTAAAATATGTTCTTTTCGTGATTGTTTGTTTGCAATGTTCCACTCCATCAAAAATCGTGTCAACACTACTTTTAGTTTTGAAAAGTTCTTTAGAGCTTTTACACTTTTGATCCCACAGAATGGATTCATCCATCTGTTTTTTCTAACAAAATTGTTTGTTTATTAAAAGACTCTTTTGAATTTTCGTTCGTGACAGGTGTATGACTCATTTTTGAACTTTCTGAAAAATATCTCTGTTCAGGCGATTTTTCACGTTGTGGAACGAACACATCATAAAGATTATTCAAGTTTTTATAATCAAAAGGTCTGATTAAATCACTTAATTTTGATCGAATTTCTTGGGCAAGATGAATCGTTTCGTCTGATTCAGGAGCTAACATTAAAACAAGATTATCATTATAGTAACCTATATCATACAGACGAGGATTCGTTCTTTGAGCTTTCTTGAGGAACTCGGGTTTTACAAAACTCGTTTTACAATTACGATTAAGCATATTCATTGTTTGAACTGATTGGCCGGTTTTGTAAATAATATCATCCAAAACTTTGATTTTATTTTCCAAAGCAATAATTTTTTCAAGTTCTTTGTCATCATTGTGAAACTTAGTCTGGGCCTCTTTTTCTTGTGACATTATGGAGATGGTTTCTTGATGTGCAAAAAGCTCCTTTTTCATATCCGAAATCGTTTGATTTAAATCATTTATCTTTCGAGTATATTCATTAGATGACTTTTCAGATTCCATTTTGTATGACATTAAATCCCCTTTAGCTTTTGCACAATCAATTTCCACCTTTGACGCATAATTCACATCATGATATCTATCAAGTTCAGCTTGGAACTTCTTAAGGTCTTTGAACATCAACTGATTAGTCTTTGACAGTTCATTGTTTGCTTCTTTGAAATGGTTATTTGATGATTCTAAACTTTTATTTTTGGTTTTGAAATCCTCAATTTCACCTTTCAATTTATCAACTAAAGCCTTGTTTGATGTTTCCAAAAATTTATTACGGTTTTTGCTGTCATCAATTTCACATTTTAGTTTCTCAATTAAAGAAGCAAGCAAATCACGTTCTTTAGCAAGATCATCATCATCCTGGTCAACCGTTTCTCCATTATTACACATATCCAATGAATCAATAGTGATGTTAGTGTCACCTTGTTCCTCCAGATATGTGTCATTAACAGATTCAGGTTGCTCAGGATGTTCATTTTCAATGGCAAACACATTATAGTTATCATCATTATTTTGTACCTTTTGCAATGGCTCAGCATCAAAGATGGGTCCAGAATTGTCAGCAGCATCTGGAGTAACCTCTTGAATCTGTGCCATGTACATATAATGTGCTTCCAATTCCTGATCTTCAGGTTCATCATCAGTGTCATCCCTCCAGTCAGCTTGCTCTGCATTCAACTGAAATCCAGCTTCCTCTTGCTTACATAATAGCATCTTCTCCTTGTGATAAGCTGCATCCTTTGGCCATTTCAGTTTTTGACATTCCCTTGCTACATGCCCATATTCCTTGCAATTATAACACTGAATCCCAGACTGCTGCTCCACCAGTGTACCTACATTCTCCCTAGCCCCAGCAACATTAACTACCCTCTGATTATCATACCCAATGCCTCTGTTAATCCTTGAACTATTATCCTGATTTACTCTACTGATCTTTGACGAATTTTAACTTAGGAAGACCAATCACAATATCATTCTTTGAAAGCAAGTTGATGGTGTCGAAGTTTAGATGAGAAAGACGACGATGCCATAACCATGCTTGGGACGATGTCGCTTTAGCCATTAAGCAAATTGGATTGGGAGTGGATGTGTCTTGAAGAGTGATGGTATACAGATCTGTGCCACGAGAACCTGTGAGTAGATCATTTCCCTTCAAATCACGGATGTAACATGTAGATTTTCGAAAAGCAACTTCCAAATCTGCATCACAGAATTGACAAACATACAATAAATTATGATTCAGCCCTTCGACGTAATAAACCCTTTTGATAGTGATATTTCCTTGAACCAGATCTCCATAACCAATGCAATTTGATCATTTCCAAATTCACCGTACCCAAAAATTTCTCCACAAAATTACTTAGATGCTTCAAGGGTTTGTACCCCAGAACTTCAAAGTACTCGTATGTATTCTAATAATATTGAAGCAGTGTTTTTAGTGTTTATTGTCCTGTTTTGGTTATTACTGTTCCTTTAATAACTTCTCTAGAGTACTCAAAGTGTAGATTCGCATACACTATGGTAACATAAAAGACCTCAATCTTGTTATATTTGGATCTTCTATGGTAACAAACCCTTTCCTTCATCAAGAATCGATCAAGGCGGGGAACACAAGTGGGTATAAAGCCTGAGCTTTAAGAAACTGTGATCTAGGGAAAATGGAAGTAAGAAAATACTCAGAACAAATGCTTTGGCAAAGCTTCCCATGCTCAAACTAGAGAGTATAGATGTGGGAAATCAGAATGCAAGCAGTACTTTCATATCCAATATTATTCATTATGGGAGTTACTATAAAAATGGAAATTCTTGGAACCTATTCCTATTACACACCAGAATCATGTCCATCAACAGCATTGAAGATGATTGTGCCCTCTACTAACTGAAAAAAGATTAATATGAAGGAAAGATGTCAGAAGCCCAGAAGTCTTCACCTAATGGCACTCCCAAATGAACATCAGCTTACCTTTAACCAGTATGTTGATGCTCAATCTATGTTTGTTGCTATTAAAGCTAGATTTGGAGGAAATGAAGCAACAAAGAGGACTCAAAAGGCCTTATTGAAGCAACAGTATGAAAATTTCATGCTGTCAAGATTAGCAATCTCTGATTCAATCATTAACACGCTTAAAACTTGTTAGTATTTGGTAAAATTTGGTGTAGTTACTCCCTCCAAAGATCTAAATGTTAATTTCATGAGGGTCTTTACCTTCGAGTGGGAAACTCATGGTGGTAGTCTGGCGATAGAACAACACCTGACTTAGACACTATGGGCTTTATAAGACTTTGTAACAAACATTTAAAATGTTGAACAAAAGGTTAAGAAATCTACTGCTGATAACAATGATGATAAGAACTTGGTATTTCTAACCACATCTAGTCCAAATAGTACTAATACAATTAATACTATTAACACTGGAGTTAGTACTGGCACCACCAATGTTAACACTGTTAGTACTAGAAACTAGTTACAGCTAGTTTGTAGGGTGAAGCCACAGTTTAAGCCTTTTAGTCTCTCAACTACAATGGTCTCAACTATATCATGAAGAACTTGAAGCAACTTCAGATGACGATATGGAAGAGATGATCTAAAGTGGAATATGGGCCTACAAGCATGAGGGTAAGAAAGTTCATCAGAGAAACTGAAGACGATCAGCATTGATGGAAGTAGTATTGTAGATAGATAGAATCAAAAGTAGAATTTGTTTCAATTGTCATTAAAAAGGGACAATTTTGGCTAGAGAATCCCGAGCACCAAGAAGTAAAGACATCAGATAATTGGAATCAAGGAAGCTCAACAAAGGCATGTAAAGGTTTGAAGATGCTTTTGAAAAGGTGCAAAGTGTGCTATAGATGGTGCTGGATTTCGATATTGAGTGACATGGCAGAGGATGAAATTTCAAGCAAACATGCTCTCAATGGCAATTCAACAGATTCTGGGTATCAAATGATAAATCTTGTCTAAATCTTGCTTGCAAAAATTAAGAAGCTCTAATGAAACAGTATGATAATTTACTGTTAAATTAGATGATACTTTTTTTAAAGCACAACATATTAAAAGAGTTTATCAATTTTAGAAGCACAAGTAGTTAAATATAAAGAATCTGAAGTCCTTTTTTCTGAGGAAATTGCTTTGCTTAAAAGAAGTGTAGGTCACAAAGAATATCTAATGGGATTACTTAAGACTGAACTTGAAAAAGTTAAGGAAGAAAAGAGTGTTTGAATTTTAAACATACAAAGTTTTTGAAAAATCAATCAAAGACTTAGATGATTTGTTAGCATTGTCAGGTAACTGACAAGAGCAAAAAGGTTTTGGTTAAATGCTATCCCCTCACCTCCATCCCTTGATTCTCAATAGACCAAAACTGTTAGACTTATCTTATATAGTCTTGAAGAATCAAACAACCTGAGGTTAATGAGTAAAGGTCCAGATTCAAGGTAAAGCCAACCACTGTTTTGATAGAGAGTTAGATAATATCTAAGGAGAAATTGATGAACTCTTTACCATAACAACCCCAAGACTGTTACTGAACTAAGCTCTGTTAATGTCTCCACTTAACAGTAGACAAGGATTGTAAAGAAAAGTTTTACCATCCTGCTGATCATATACGGGTAGAAAGAAATCGTAAAAAAGCTAGAGAGATATAGCTGCTTCCCAATTATTGAAATTGGTGACAGATGATGAGGGAAGAAGGTTGAGCCTATCCCTAGGGAAAAAAAACTAGCTATACCTACTGCTAACTAAGAAAAGAGTCAGTTAAAGCCTGAAACCAATTAGAAGAGTCAAGTAGGTATGAGAGAAGATTTAAGCAAGTCACAGGGGACCTAGGGGAGACCGATAAGAAAAAATTGGAATGGTCAAAAAATCCAATCAATTAGGATGTAACATTGTTTTTAAAAACAAGGCAAGTATTTATCTGTGTGTAAAATTGATCACATTCAATACAGTTGTCCTAATGCTTCCAAACATATGGTTCCAAGAGCAGTCTTAATGAAGACTGGCCTAAAAAATGTTAATAATGCAAAGCCTCTTAATACTGTTAGGTCTGTTAACACTGCCAGACCTTTTAGTACTGCTAGGTCTGTTAATACTGTTAGGCCTTATTATACTGCTCACCCAAAATCAACAGTTTCTTGTGCTAGACCAAAGACACATTTTCAAAATCAAGCACAATCAACTGTTCAAAGGCCCTTTTACAAGAGTACAGCATTAACAAAAAGGTCTAATAATCAAAATATTAATACTGGTAGACAAACTGTTAATACTGTTAGGCCAAATGTTAATACTGTCAGGGCAAGGGGATTTAATGCTGTTAAGCCCTCATGACATGTTGGTTTGGAGACCTATAAAACCAATTGGTGCAACACTATTTTCCCAACTAATTATAATAACATTGATGCACGAGCAGATCCAAGTCAGTAATGGCTTGGGTCCCCAAAGATAACTAACTTCATAAGTTTTGTGTGCAGAGCAATTCACAGCTAAATGATAAAGGATTTGTGGATAGTGGATGCTCAAGGCACATGTCTGGAAACATAGCCCATCTTTTAGATTTCAAAGACTTTGATGGAGGTTATGTTACTTTTGGTGGAGGAGCAAATGGAGGAAGAATTACTGGCAAAGGTACTCAGTAAAACTGATATATCGTAGATTTTGAAGATGTGTACCTTGTCAAAGAGGTTAAAGTTTCAACCTTTTTAGTGTCCTCACAAATGAGTGACAAAAAGAAACTATGTTCCTTTTTAATGACTCTGAATGACTTGTTCTAACCAAAATTTTAAGTTGCCGATGAAAATCAGATACTTCTTAAAATTCCTATAGCAAAATAACATACAGTTTGATATTAAAAACATAGTTCCTAAAATGCGTTTAACTTGTCTAGTTGGCAAAGGCTACATGCTAGGAATCATGTAATGGCATAGGAGCTTGTCATGTTAATTTTGAAAAATATCAATAAGCATGTCAAAGAAAATCTTGTAACATTTTGCCTTTAAAAAGAATTGAGAATGAACAAACATGTGTTGCATGTCTTAAAGGCAATCAACATAGAGTCTCTTGTAAGACCAAGGCCTTTAGTCCCATTACTAAGCCATTGTTTATGCTACACATAGATCTCTTTGTTCAACTTGTTGTTAGTAGTTAATCAAAAAAAATTACTGCTTAGTAGATTACTGATATTATAGTAGAATTTCATGGTTTAATTTTTAAGAACTAAGGATGATACTTGTGAGATCCTTAAAAAACTTTTATCAAAGAGATAGAAAATCTAGTGGATAAGAAAGTTAAAATAATCAGTAAGTGATAATGGGACATGATTTAAAACCATGTAATGGATGAGTCTGTAGAGAAAAAGGAATCAAAAGAGAAAATAGTGATAGGCGAATAGACACCTCAGCAAAATGGTGTAGCTGAAAGAAAGAATAGGACTCTCATTGAGGCTGCTAGAACAATGTTAGCTGACTCTAAGTTACCTACAATATTTTGGGCAGAAGTTGTTTCTACTGCTTGCTATGTACAGAAATAGGGTCTTAATATCACTCTCCATAACCAAGACTCCTTATGAACTCTTTAGTGGTAATAAACCAGCTATAGGCTTCAATGAATAACTCATTTGGATGTCATGTGTTACTATTCGCAATACCATTAGATAAGTTGGCAAGTTTGATGGAAAAAGTGATGAAGGCTTCTTTGTTGGATATTTCTTAAGTAGCAAAGCTTTTAGGGTATACAACATTAGAACCAGAAAAGTACAGGAAAACTTTCATGTTGGGTTCTTAGAGAATAAACCTATTTAGGAAGGAAAGGTCCAAAGGGCTGATTTGATCTGTTTCTCTAACCCAATCAATGAACTTTATGTACAGTGGTACAGGGAAATTTTTATTCTAATGTTTTATGCAGTAACAAGGAGTTTTTGAGTCAGCACATCCACTCAACAAGATCAAGATTGTATTGTCATCAATTTGGTAGTAAGCTTCATATTTGATGATGCTTCTCTCAAATCTGTTGATGATTCACAAATAACAAGATTCAAGAAGGGACTCATGATGATACAGACTTCATAATACTGTATTGCGAGTACAGACAATAATACTGCTATCCAAAAGTTAAACTGGTAGTAGAGAAAGTTAGTACTTGCTTGCCTGAATAATACTACTAATCCGAAGACTTGATGGGACCAAATCGCTATAACTGAAGACACACAAGTGGAGGACAAGAAATTAAATGTGGGGAACATTTCCCAACATCTGTAGTTTCCCACTCCATATAAAGAATTCACAAAGGATCCATCCTATTTGATCATGTGGATTTGGTGATGTGCATCATACTGTTCAAACAAGAAGGATGACAACTTCTTAACTTAACTCGATTCCTTGTGTGTCCATTTATGAAGTAAAGACACCCCAATACCTACATACAGTCTTTTTGCTTTTTCATCTCTCAAGAAGAACTAATGAAAAGTTTCTAAAGCTCTTAGTTATCGCCTGCATTGTCATAAGCCATGCAGAAGAACTCATACAGTTCAAACTGCAAAAATGTATGGGTTCTTGTAGAACTTGCTAAAGATCATAGGGCTATTGAACAAAATTGGTTCTACAGAAACAAGAAATGAACGGGGATAGTCATCGGAAAAAGCAAGACTTGTTTGCCCAAGGAACATAAAAACCCCTCAAGAAGAAGGCACTTGACTATAATGAAGTCTTGCTCCTGTGGCTAGAATTGAGCTAAACGAAATTCCTGGCTTATGCTCTTATATGGGTTTATAACAAGTCTACCAAATGGATCGTCAAAAAGTGCTTTCTCTTGTTAGGTCCAAAAATTGAAAGGAGGCCTATGTATGTCAACCTCCAGTTTTTGAAGATCCTATCATCCGATAAAGTTTATAATTTGTGAAAGCACTATATGGACCTTCATCAAGCACCCCAGAGCTTGGTATGCCACATTGCCACTTATCCTTATGACACTGGAATTATCAAAGAGGACGATTGATCAAAACTTATTCATAAAAAGTCAAAAAGAGGGCAAATATATGCTTGATCAAATCTAAGTATATACATCATTTTTTGGAACTACCAAGTAAGGAGCTTGTGAGAGTTTTAGAACTTATAAAGGATAAGTTTCAGAATAAGTTCTATGGAGAACTCACCTTCTTTTTGGGATGCAAGTTCAACAAGAAAGAAGGCATCTTTATCAGTCAAGAATAAATATGTCCATGAAATTTTGCGAGAAAGTTCAACTACTCATATGTGAATCTGCCTCCACTCCCCAAGATTTGAAAAGCCCTTGGTTAAAGAGGAGATGCTGATGATTTGACTGAACACTTATAGATCTATGATTGGATCTTTGATCGTATCTTTACAGCATCTAGACCAATATTCATGTTGCAGTTTGTGCATGTGCAAGGTATCAGTATTTTTTCCCTAAACACTTCCCATCTCTTAGCTGTCAAAGAATCTTTAGATACCTTAAAGGCAAACCATACTCTAGGTCTTTAGTATTCTAAGTATTCTCCATTGAGTAAGTTGCTTACACAGATAAGACTATGCTGGAGCTACACTGATAGAAAGTCAACTACAGAAGTGTCAGTTTTTTGAAATAGGTTAACATTATTGGCAAATGCAAGAAAACAAACGTAGTTCCTCACTTCTACATTTGAAGCTAGAATATGTGGCTGCTAGCAAGTTTCTGTGGACAGTTTCTCTGGACCAAAACCAATAGCTGGATTATGGGTTACAATTTATAACACTGTTATTTTACATTGACAATACCCATTACTATCTGTATCATAGAAAATCTTGTTCAACACTCTAAAACCAAACATATAAGATTAGACATCACTTTATAAAGATTGCAAAGCAAAAAAGTTGATTCAAAATGCTAAAATGGACACTCAACTTAATGTAGCAGATCTACATACTAAAGCTTTGATGTAGGTAGATTTCAATACTTGTCCACATGTATTGGAATGCTCAATCCTAAGGCCCAAATCCACTTATTTGTATCGTAAAGTTGTAAAGTTCGTAACTGTTTCTTTTGTAATTTAAACTGCTATGTCTAATTTGTACTTGCTCGTTATATTTTAACACTGTTTGTTAAAACTGTTCACTATAGTTAGTACAGCTGGCTATTTTATGTTATCTATTTTAATCCGTTAAGTAATCACTTTAATAATGTTAAACAAGAACATGTTTTAGTATTATGTTTTCTTGTTTTTAAGCTAACTTATTCAGGATAAACAATGAAGTTTGACATTAGTACTGACCATAATGTATTATTTTGGTCGGGAGGCATAATGTTGGTTATTTTGAAGTGTTGGTTTGACACCACATAAAAATGTTCATCAGATTCACCATTCTAATAAGACATCAAGAATTAACTAGTCCAGAGCAAACGGCTACTGGTAAAGACTTCTCAAAGTCCCGTTGATAGTTGATAATTTACACAAAACTATATGTCATCAATGCACCGATGTTTTTACAATGAAGCATTGGCTAGTCCAAAGCAAACGGCTATTGGTAAAGACTCTACAAATCCGTTTATAGTTGATAGTTTTCTCAAAACTATATGGTTATCATTGCACCATGTTTTAATAATAAACAATGGCTAGTCCAAAGCAAACGGCTATTGGTAAAGACTCCTCAAATTCGTTTATGGCTGGTAGTTTGCCAAAAACTACACTTTGTGTGAATTTGTGAGCTAAAACAAAAGAGAGAATTGGTGAGCTCAAAAACAGAAAGAGAGCTGTGTGAAAAATAGACAGAGTGAAAAGTGAGCCAAAAGAATTAAGAGATGAAATGTGAGCCTAAAAACAGAAAGAGAGATTGTATGCTTTGGAGTTTGTACTGCTTATGGGTGGAGAAGTTAATACTGCTACGCGTATTTTAGTGCTGCTAGGCAAAGTTTAATACTGGTGGATGACCTTAGTATTGTTTGTGCCTAACAATTTTTCAATAATTAATAGAGCCGATGAGTATTTCCGCTAAATACTTATGGAATAGGGGTTAGACCAAGTTGTGACTTTCTTGCATCTACTAAAATATTCAAAATGATTTATTCACTATAAGCTTCAATTTGCTTTATATTGGTCGACTAATATCTTTCTGTTTACTCAATTAAATTGCAATTAACTTTCGCCTACCTTCATACTTTACCTACACATCATTTCCCACTCTATTACTCACAGTTTTACTATGGCCAAGTTTGGATTTTGTGACAAGCACAACGATGGTACTTTTCTGGAAAAATCTACGGGTAGGCAGGGTTTGACATCAGATATTAGATTTTCTCAATCACATTACATTTGCTATGCACACACCAAGAGCCAGAGTTTGTGTCTCCTTTATCATATTTTGGAGGTCTGCTGAGGCATCTACTGATATAAGAGAAGTCAAATAAAGCTACTATTAATGGTCACTCATTGTCTATCACCGAAGGTTCTTTATGGCGACATCTCAAATTGGCTGATCAAGATGGTATTACTTCTATTCCTACTACAGAAATCTTTGAGCAATTGGCGCTTATAGGATATCACACTAACTCAGATAAGTTAACCTTTCAAAAAGGTGCCTTTTTACCTCAATGGAGGTTTCTTATTCATCATATTCTTCATTGCCTAAGCCCAAAGAAGACTGCTTGGGAGCAGTTTAGTAGTAATATTGCAGCTGCTATTATATGTTTAGCCACCAATAGGAAGTTTAATTTTTCTAGGATGATCTTTGAGCACATGGTGTCTAATATCTCTAGTCCCCATAAGTTTTTGATGTACCCTAGGTTCATTCAGATATGCCTAGATATGCAGAGACACCACCTTCAACAACACACAAGAATATATCATGTTCCATCTCTAAGTATGAAAGTGTTTAGTAATATGAAGAGGTCTACCAAGGGGTTTTCAGGCCAGGAGGTTGCTTTATTCCCTAATATGTTAGATGTTACTGAACCCTCATCTTCACCTTCCCCTACACCTTCACAGTCACCTGAACCTACCCCTACTCATACACCAACACCTACTCAATCCTCACCTACTTAACCATCACCTATTCACCTACTCAACCAACACCACTTGGAACAGAACACCATCTTCCTACACCCCATGACTCACCTCTCCATGCTGTTCACTCACATGGAAGTGATGAGGGTAGTTTGAAACTACAAGAATTGATGAATTTAGTTACAACACTTTCTGACAGGATTGGATTTTAGAGGCTGACTTGATAAAGACAAAGAAAACCTATAGTTCTGCTTATACTTCAGCTTAAACACAGGTCCAAGAAGCTATAGTCTCAGATTAAAGATTTGAAAAGAAAGGACCAAGCTAATGTGTAACTTACAGAGATGAAGCCTTTGAGATATTCTATCTAAACAGTGGAGGAAGTTATCTGATGAAGAGGTTCAAGAAAAAGCAAGTACTGACACTGTAACTATTCTTCCAGAAGTACGCCAACTAAGTCATTCAGATCAAGAGGCAAGTGATAAAGCAATTGATAGAAGTTAGTACAGCTATGACAAAGAAAGGTACTCTAGTGAAGAAGTTCCAACAGTTAGTACTGCTGAGGTAAACCTTAGTACTGCTGGAGGAACTGTTATCTATACAAGAAGGAGTGCAGAGAAAAGGTCAAGACAAGATAAGGGAAAAGCCATAATGATAGAGGAAGAGCCTAAGAAGAAATCTAAGAAGGACCTTGAACAAGAAAGGTTAAGTTATGCTGAAGCAATCAGACTTGAAGAGCAAATGAATGAGGAACAAAGAGCTCAAATTGCTAGAGATGAAGAGATTGCTAGACAGTGGGATGAAGAAGAAAGGAAAAAGAGCTATGGATGGAAGCTAAGTCCAACTAAGAAGATTGAACTGGAAATGATCCTTCAGTCATCAGATACATTCACTAAAAATGAAGCCAAAGACAATTGCCCAAGCTAGAAGAAATATGATCAAATTTTGAAGAATCAAGGGAACTTCAAGATCAGTGACTTCAAGGGAATGTCTTACAATGACATAAGGCCAATCTTTGAAAAGATTTGGGATTTTAATCAAAATATTGAGCCTATGGATGCAGAGCATGGAAGTGGAAAGCAAAAGTCTCCTCAAAAATCTCCTGAGAAGTCTCCTGAAGAAATGAAGTCTGCTGAAAAGAATGGAAAAAAGAAGCATTGACTAAGAAACTAGAGCAAAAGAGAAAGAAGTCCCATACCTAGAAAAAGCACAAGGAAGAGACAAAAGATAGAGGAAGAGGGTGAGAAGGAAGAACTTCAAAGGAATTATTTAACATCATAACCAAGAGAAGAAGTGCCTATAGAGGTGAATCTATATCTACAAAGTTGTCCAATTGTGGATGGAAAACTTATTTTTGACAGAGACTTCATGTATTATCAAGTATTCAGAGGAGAATGGTATTCAAAGAATTATAAGATATAGATGAGATGCTTGATGATTTTGGTAGACTGGATGTAGAAGAACTATAACAGATTAGTCATGAATAGTAATAGTGCTTCAAGACCAAATGTTTGATCTGAGGCTTTAGGGGGATTTACACACTATTGTTTGGAGCCTTATAAGATGATGAGATTTGGAAATCAACATGAATACAACTGTTAAAGCTGGAGATTAAATGAATTTTAGTGGATATACACATTTTATAGATGGAAATGGAATTGCAATTCATAAAGTTACAAAGAAGGAAAAACCTTTTAAGCCAAGAGATGTTGACAAAGATGTAAAGTAGAAAATTGGAGGTAGATCATGAGAGTTCACAGGCATTTGAACTCCTCAGGTTTATAAGATCTCAAGTGCAGAAGTGACAGAATTGTTTGAAAGAATCATCAGCAGAGGAAGAAGACTAGAAGAGTTTATTCAGAAGAAACTTGATGATTTGAAGGACAATCACAAGTTTAGGGGAGGATTGTTAGGAATAAATCTTCATATGACTTAATACTGCCAACAGTACTAATGAAGTTTGTACTGCTAGTACAAACTTAGTACTGCCAGTGTTAGTTTCTACTGCTAGACAAAAGAGTTAATACTGCTGATAGTCAAAGCTGCTGAACTGAAGATAAGGATGCATGGAGATTATTTCAGGATGTTTAGTTTTGAATTATAACTGATCCTAAAAGATAGGCAGATATCTTTGTAAAGGACTCCTTGTGTTCTATAAAAGGAGATCCTAAGTTTAGTATAGATATACACTTTTAGATACTTTTCATAGAAATTAGAGAGAAAATTTGTAATAGCTTCAAGGTTTGTACTCCCAAGTAACTTCAAGAGTACGTCGTATTTATTCTAATAATATGAAGCAGTGAGTATTAGTGTTTATATTGTCCTGTTTTCTGGTTGATTACTGTTCCATTAATAAACATCTTTAGATTATCAAAAGTTAGATTTATCCGCTCTTGTACCGGTGTACTGAAGATGTTGATAAATTCATCGTCGTCAAATTGTGCATTTTCTGTATTGGTTTCTGCTTGAGTAATGTTCTCAGGTGCAGTGACAGTTGGTACTTGAGTTGGAGTTTGATGTGTTGAATGAATGTTCAATGGATGTGGATCTGCAACATCGGTTGTTGGAGAATTGTGAGTTGTGTTATGTTGTTGACGTTTATCGGGATTATCAGCAGCATGTACAGCGGAAGACTTTGACACAACAGGAGAATTTCCATTGAGTAATTCACTGAACATCGGACTATATAGCAATTCCAACTCATTTGACGTTGTTACTGTCTCAGCAACTTGAGGAACATTTTCTGGACTTTGTGGACCGGGACTTAAACTGTCTTGTTCAAGTACCGTTGTTGAACATTGTGGACCGGGGTCAGAACTGACGTGATCTGACGCCATTCTGGTTGTAATTGAAGTAAGTACTGGACATTCACTTGATGATTAGTAACATGACACTAATTTCGGACAAGCTCGTTCATCATCTTGTAAAACCGTGAGTAATACGATTCAAGTGATTCACCATCCCGTGATGTGAATTTTCTAAACTCCCAATATAAATTGGTTTCAAGATCTTGAACGTTGATTGATTCACCTTGTTTCAACCTTTCAATGGCTTTCCACATTTCACATGCATTTGGACAAGCATCAACTATGGAGTAGATGTCATTATCTACCCCTGTGAGAATTATCTGAACAGCTTCAACTTTAGTATTCAGTTGATCTCGTATGTCTTGTGAAACATTCTTGAAGTACTCCATATACCCTTCTGTAGTGGTTTCTGAACTACCTTCAACAACTGAAACAGTCTTCTCAGTCCATTTGAATTTATAAGGGGGATTCTGGAGACAATAGTGGATGAGTTCATTGTTAGGTTTGGTGTCGATGTATCTCTTGATTATGGATTTCCACTGAACATAATTACCCGATGCTAATGCTGGTGGACGATCTTTCCCGCCCAATGCCTAGATCGCCTGACCAATGTATAGATCGCCTGACCAACGTATAGATCGCCTGACCAATGTATAGATCGCCTGACCAACGCCTGACCAACGCCTGACCAACATATAGATCGCCTGACCAAGGTATAGATCGCCTGTTGTAATGAGTATGTATAGATCACCTTTGTTAACGTATAAATCATCCAAAGGTGTTCGGAACTCAAAACTCAAAAAAAAACCGTGAATGAATAATTGTTGTTGGTGAAATCGTTGTTGAAATTCGAAGTACTTGAGCTTTTGTTGACGAATAATGAGCTAAAACGACGAACGGTGCACAAACTTTCAACTTAAAATGAGTACCGGTTGATTAAAACTCAAATAAGGACTAACGGTGCAATTACGTTTCACTTTGGAGGACTAACGGGCTGTTTTATAAGAATAAGGACTAACGGTGTAAAGTTGTTTTAACAAAGAGGGTTATTTATCAAACAAAGGATGAACTTTGAAATTATTAAAAGGTTCAGGGACTGCATGTGTCAAAGTGTAATTTTAGATTAATAATAAAAAAAATTCCCCACCATTTTCATTTCTTCATCGTTTTGAAATTTAGAAAATGTAAACGTTTCTATGTCTTTGCTCGCGGGATGGTACGGTTATCGTCGGTAGAAATTAAAATATACCACGTTGATCGAAAAAGGATCACGATCACAATGGTATAGGTTATAAGTCCCATAGTTACACGACACTCGAAACCGAAAAACCCGAATTAACTTAAAACGTGTAAAGTTCGTTTCTATTGAGTTGCTAATTCGGTTGTCCTTGGAAAAATGCTAGTCCTGTTAATAAAAGAAGTTGCGAGTCCGGTTAATAAAGAAATGCGAATCCGGTTGAACTTGTAAGTGCTAATCCGGTTGAATAACGAAATGCGAATCCGGTTGAACTTGTAAGTGCTAATCCGATTGGATAACGAAATGCGAATCCGGTTAAAGAAGAAGCTGCGTGTCCGGTGTCCTTGCTTTTGTCTTCAACAGAAACAACAACAAAACCACGTTGTCCTTGTTCTTGTTTCCGTAATATGTGGATCTATGTCCCTTGGATGTTTCAAACCGTGAGCAAGAAAACAAAGAAACAAGCTACCTACAATAAGCTTGAATAAGCTCGAAAATAAGCTCTTAACTAATCCTTAATAAGCCTCGAAGAGAACCACAGTAAGTTTAAAATGAGTTTCGTATTATGCTTGAAATAAGAACAACTCGAATAAAAGCAGGCAAAAATAAGCACATCAATCAAAAAAAAGAAAAGAAAAAAACACTTACGTTTTGGTGAAAAGGAGAAAAAAAAAATAACATTCCCCCAAACATTTCCACAAAACTCTTAAAAAGCAAACCCAAATGAAGCAACATATATTATAGATATAACTTATAGACAGATCTAAGTCCCAAGATGATCAAAAACAGGCCATTAAATAATATTACACTATCTCAAAAGTAAGCCACATTACTTAATTACAAATTCATAATATTTTTAGGTGGTGTCATATTATTTCGTAAGTATATGAATTGTAAAACCCTAGACGTCATCATAATTAAAATACTGTGGGGGGGCGCAGGGTGTGGAGAAAGATCGAAGCTACGAACAGAAAAAAAACATACAAGCCAAAAAATAAGCCGTTAGAAATTAAAAAAATTACGAAAAGAAAAAAATAAGAAAAGAAAAAAAATAAGCCGTTTGAAATAAAAAAATCCAAAACTCCGAACCAATGATTTCACTAATACCATAACATATCACAAAACCCACCCGTGGCTCTGATACCAAATGTTATCCCAAGTAATAAGCTATCCCATCACACCATAAGTCATACCAATAAGCAATAAGCTAGAAAAGAGATAAAGGAAAAATAGAAAATTAGAGAGAGAAACAAAGATATAATATTAGATTTAGAGAGAGTGAGTGTGGAAGATTACACACACATAGAAAATGTGAGAAATGGCAACCAACACCCTCTCCATGTGTGGAGAGGGTCTATTTATACCCTTAGCCAACATATGGCGTGTGGGATTTCTAAATGGGCCGGGCTTGGCTTAACTTGGGCTTTGAGCCTGAAACACGGACAATATTAGATTACAATCCAAGCCCGTTAATACCCTACTAGGCTATTACATTACAAGACTTTCTTTGACTTACTAAGACCGATAACATTCTTGTTTGACTTAATATAATTAAGGCTAACAATATACTTCACTTTTTGGTTATAGTTGCGCTTTTTATTTTATTTTATAAAAACCGACATTCTCTATAACCTTGGCTCTTG
>BQNB010144234.1:4539-16883 GCA_026074375.1 Tanacetum coccineum
TCGGGGTCTCCAAGTTTAGGTGGAACTTTGTTTTGAATCATTGCTGAACTTTCATCGCTTAGAAAAGCGGCAGAAATTTGTTCGATTTTGTGTTTGTTGCTTATGAGTTCTTTGAGAAATTTGCCATAGTTAGGCATTCCGGCTAAAACATCGACAAGAGGTACGTTGATTCGGACGACTCGGATTATGTCGAGGAATTTTCTATATTGGGCTTTCATTTTTTTCTTTTCTAAGACGTTAAGGATATGGGATTTTTGGTTTGTATGGTTTGGGTAACGACGTTTCTTTGACGGGTTTTGGAGGTTTAGTTTTTGATTGTGGTGTTAGTTCATCGTCTTCATCATCGCTATCAAAGTTGATAGGGGTTTCAGAATTGTTTTGTTGATTATTCGGGTTATCTGGCGGATCATAGGACTTACCACTTCTTGTGAATATGGCATTCACATGCTCATTACGAGATTGTGGTGGTTGATAAGCTTTAGAGTTGTTACTTCGCGGGTTTGGTTGAGTGTTGCTTGGAAGAGATCCAGAAGGTCGACCAGATTGCTTGTCAGCGAGTCTGCTGAACTTAGTTTCAAGGTTTTGGATTGAGCTTGATGATTTTTTGTTACTGTTTCGAGTTGAGTTTTTAGATCCATGAATGTTTCTTTGACAAAAGCATTGGTTGATTGCTGAGATTTCATGAAATTGTTGAATTGTCTTTGAAGATCATAGGATTTATCATCGGTGTTGGATCGGTAGTTATCTCGGTTGTAATCATTCCGTCCGCTTGAACGCCAATTATCGCGATTCGAGTCTCACTCGCGGTAATCATTGTAAAAACGAGTCTTGCGGAAAGTTTACATGCATTTAGCCTCTTCTTCACGGGACATAGGTATGTCATCATCGTCAAGATCGGGTGTTGGTTGTTTAGCATGAGATTGGAGTTCTTTGTACTGAGCATCCATTTTTATGGTCATGGCATCCACTCGGGCCATAATTTTTTTAGTATCGGAATTACTATTACCTTCATCGGCGAAAGCAACGGTTTTCTTAAGAGATGTTTTGGTTTTTTGATTTTTAGCCCAGTCGAGCTTGAGTAAGACTTTATCTTTGAGAAGCTGATAAGCTTGATTTAGTGTTTTATAGAGGAAAATACCACCGGCTGTGACAGTTAGAACTTCTTGGGTTATTTCGTTGAGACCATGATAAAAGATTTTGATAATGTTGCCTTTGGACAGATTATGACCATGGAATTTCTGAGCATTTCCTTCATACGAAGCCAAGCATCGGTTAGAGATTTATTTTCATGTTGGGAAAAGGCACAGATTTCTCCGCGGAGTCGGTTGAAAAGAGCTGGGGGGAAATAATCAGCTAATGAAAGCGGTTCGAAGTTCATCTCACGTTTCGGTAGTTCCTTCGTTGAGCTTGTCCAACCATGTTTTTACTTCTCCAGTGAGTGATAGGGGAAACATCATTAGGCGAACAGCTTCATTCTCGGTATCTCTGTATTTAAACATATCGTAGTTTCTGAGGAATTCATGAATGTGTTTATGAGGATCGGTTTTGGTTCTATCATTAAATTGGTTTCCTTTGACAAGGGTCAAGTGGTTACCTTTAATAGCAAATTTGTTTGCGGTTTCAAGAATAGTGATCACGGAACCAGGAGTCGGAGCGACAACACGGTCGGCAGCCCACATGGGTTCATCATCCACTGGATTGTAATTTCGAAGAATATCAAGAAAGTGATGGAAGTAATTGATGTTGAGAATTGGCGGGTAGACAATTCTCAGGTGTTGAGGTGGATTGTTTTTTTGATCGTATGGAACTCTTTTGTTTTGTCAATGAAGTCTTCGATTCAGAGTACGTTCAGGTTCATGTACCGGTTCAACAAGTTCAGAGTTGGAAGCACGTGTATGCATCCAAAGGAGAAATTATTTGGGTCAGTTTGCCAAAAAACTGTATGGCGATTTTTGAAAAATAGGGGGTTAAAGTAATTTTTCAGAGTTGACTACAGAACAGCTTAAAAATCCTCGGCAGCGGCGCCAAAAACTTTGATGCGTTTTAAAAGCTTTAAATTTATAATGACTGAAAATACTAATTTTATTATAGGGAAACACACGAGTAAAAGTATAACCCACGTATGTAGTATAATCTTTTTAGGTAAGACCAGGTCGTCCACAGGGATTTGAGTAGTGTTTAGATAATCAGAAAGAAAATACACTTTAACAATTTCGAAAATAACTTTTGTTTAACAAGTGATAATAAAGATGACTACTCGGATAGTTGAAAATAATTTATAAGTAATTGTAATGATTAAGACCTTGAAGATGAAACCTTAACTTATAAAAAGGATTTCTCGTCAGAAAACGTTTTCACAAATTAATTTAATTAACTCAAGACGTATATTTAGTAGACTAAACCAAACGTGTCACTCGAATGATTCAGATAACTTATTATATCAAAAATTATTTTGTTTATCAATTTACGAAAGTGGATTTCTCGACACAGACGATAAAGACCATAGACAAATCTTTAAAATCATACAGATCGTAACGGGTCTTTCGACCTATACCGATATGATTATATAATCTATGTTGATAAGAAAAACCGATAAGATAGGATATAATAGGGGTGCAACATAAGCTTCAGATTAAAGAGATCACAATCATACTAAACACTTATTCATTATCATAACTTCACCGAGTAGTCATGAGAGATTTAGCCTCTCATAGCTATGTAGTTCATAACATAACTTGATTCAATAAGAAAGTTCATTATTGTAATAAACTAGGATGATGTTCTTCTTCGTTCTTGATTGTTTGATCTTGATTCTTCAAAAGGCGTGGTGTTTATGTTGGAGAAGGATTGGAAAGATTTAGGATATCATAAGGGTGAGAGAGAGTGTGTGTGATACGGGGGAAATAAGTATGAAGGGATGATTTGTGGTGAAAATTCGTCTCCTATTTATAGGCTGATTTTGGGGTGAAAGTGCGGCGCACAATAGAAGTGTGGCGCAAAAGATAAATTGTGTGGCGTACTTGGTGATTAAATGAGAAGGTAATTTAATGTTTATTGAAGAAGTGCGGCGCACAAAATTATTTGTGCGGCATACTTAGGGAGTTAATGCAATAGTGTTTATGACTTCATTTATTCTTTGTATAAGGATAGGAAGTGTGGCGCACAATTTTGTAAGTGCGGCGTACTTGGAGAGTTAATGCACTTGAATGACTTAGTCTTTAATTCCTTGATTTAGAGGAGAAGTACGGCGCACAATTGGTAAGTGCGGCGTACATTTGCACTTTGAGCTTGAGACTTTATCTTTTTTCTTGGATCTTGATTTCTGAAGTGTGTAAGTATTCGATCTTTGTTTGATTTGCGCTCGGGATGTCTTCAAGTGAACCTGCAAGTATTTCATGCTATTAAGTATCGAAAGTTCACGAGAAATGATAAAAAATAAATAAATAACACCACCGAAAACATGTATAATTAGGGCATTATCAAATCATAATACGAACTAATTTCTAAAATCTCGACAAGAAGAAGAAATAATAAAATATTATTATTTTAATACCCGACTAAAAGACGAAAAACATGATTTTTATGTAAAACTTCTAACACCTATTTTGCGAATCAGAAACATTATAATGTCTATATTAATGGTGTTTTGTCAAACTAAATTGGGGTAATGGGTTAAACTACTAAAACATGTGCGATTTTATTTTATTTTATTTTATTAGCCTTAAATTCTAATTCTTTTACTCTTATTTTTTAAATTCTAATCTATCTTAGTCCTTAATTCTACGACTCTTAAATCATCTATTTATATTACTATTTTTGTTTCTTAAATTCTAATCTATCTTAATCATTAGTTCTATAACTCTTAAATCATCTATTTATATTACTATTTTTGTTTCTTAAATTCTAATCTATCTTAATCTTTAGTTTAATGATTCTTAAATCATCTATTTATATTGCTTTTTTATTTCTTAAATTCTAATCTATGTAAATCCTTAGTTCTATGATTCTTGAATCATCTAATATTATTACTATATTTAATTCTTAAATTTTAATTTATTTTAAATTCTAAATTATGTGATTCTTAATTTTCTAATTTCTTCTTTTCTTCGATCCTCGATTTCTTAACACTCATTTCGTGTGCATCTCCGTAACTGTCTAATAAATCTCTCACTTTAAATATCGTTATTCCTTCCTTGGCCAGTTCTCGTCAGATCTACTTTTAAATACTTAATATTCTATTTAGTTTCTATTTAGTTGTGAGACTCCAATTCTAATCTCCAGAAATACTTATATCGCACCTTAACCTAAGTCATCGAGTCAAAATACTTAATGAAATCTTTTAATGCAATTACACAAAGCATTTTTACAAACTTTAATGCAAACCCTTGTACAATAGGATGTTTTCATAAAATATAATGCTAAGTAAATCTTATTAAATATGTTGTGGTCGGGTACCGTTGCGTGTTTAGTTAGAGATCATCCGGTATTAGCTACCATCATCTTATTTGAGGTGAGTTCTCGTAGCCTGATTACATGTGTATATTATATAGTATATATGGTATAAGCAAATAGGAAAATCACTCTTGTAAAAGAGTAATAAGCTAATCACAAATAAAATATATTTTCAGAAAGTATTGATGAGAAAATTACCCTTAGGAAATGATAAAGTTCAAATCGTTCCCGAGTCGTTTTCCTAACGAAGCGTGAATATTGAAAATCTTTTTTCAGTTCGTTATCGCGTGCTTGAATATTTGATATTTTGGATTTTGAATTCTAAATCTAATAACGCAAAGGGAAAGCATATAAAGGCACGCTAATCGAGGAATTAAAGCAATTTACAATTCTAACGACATTTAAAACAATTAAAATTTAACTAAAATTGACTAACCAATTAACTAAAAATGACAAAATAAAACTCTTAAAACTTAAAATGCAAATTTCTTAATCTAAAATGTATTAAACTAATTTTTAATTACAGAAAATATTTTTTATAAATTTTTAAACTAATTAAAACTATTTCTAAAACTAAATAAGACTAAAAATTAAACTAAAAATACTAAACTTAATCCTAAAAATTTGAGAAAATTTATAAAAATTCTAGATCCTATTCCTGAGGTTTACAAAGAAAAATGACTCAATAAGCAACTACTAATAAGCTGGGAATAATCAATAAGCTAAATAAGCTCAAAGTTAAAAGAGTATAAGAATTAAATGTTGCAAAGCAATAATGAAAAATACCCAAGGGCAGACTGGTAAAGCGTGTGTGTGTGGAGGGGAGGTCACAGGTTCGATTCCTGTGACTGTCCCTTTTTGAAAAACATTTTTAAAATTTTTCTTTTTGAAAAAGCTAAAGTTTACGGAAAAATAAGCAAATTTAACAAAGGACTTAAAACTAGAGCTTATTAATAAGCTAGATAAGAACAATTTAAAGTGACAGCTAGCTTAACAACTTAATTAAGACTTGTTGTTATTTAGCTAAGACTAATAGACTCAATAAGCACTTATAAGATCAAAAAGCTAAACTGGTACCCAATAAGCTAGAAAGATACCTAAGCCTAAGCATTAAGGATAAGAAATAAGCAAAAACAATAAGCTGAAAACAACTAGTAAGACTTAGACAGTTTACTCTAAAAGAGGTTTTAAGGACTATTACCACTACTTTAAACTAAATTTGTGAACTAATAAGCAATAAGAATAAGCAAAAAGTTGAAAACAGATTTAAGACTAGAATCTAATAACTCAAATAAGCTAGACTTAAGCAAACTAGTTTAGAAAATAAGCTAGAAAAGACAAATGAAAATGTCAGTTTTACACTACTTGTTTTTGGCTTTTTAAAGATGAAATGACAACTTGCAGCTTAAAATTAAGACTCATAAACGATTTTTGACAAACTGAAAATTCTAAACAGATTGACAATAGACCATATTAAGCTAAATTTAATCAAAATTAATCAAAGTTAAGCTAGATTCTAACCACAAATGATCTGCAATATTTTAACTTTTTAAGAACAAACCATGAAGCTTGACTGTTTTTTATCCACAACATTTAAAAGGCTAATCCAAAGACTCATCATTCAAAACAGATGTAAATTGAGGCAAATGCAACTAATTTGAAGCATAAAATCCATACCTAAAGAAGACTTTTAAAAAGTTCATCAAATAAGCAGTTTGAAAAACCAATGGACTAGCAGACTTGAATACTTGATAAAACAAACTAGAAAACTCAACAATACTTATTATAAGCTTATGAAAACTAACATTAAGACTTAATTAAAGCTAATGAAAACTAATTTGAGCATTAAAAATAGACTACACACTATTTTATTACCTTACAACTGCTTATCCCAAACACCCCTTTAACACTTAAAAATTCAATATTAAGCTAAGACAGATCATAATAAGCTTCAAAATGCTAAAACAGATTAAGTGCTATGACAATTAAAGACAATTAAACAAAAACCTTATGAGAATAAGCACTAGATTATAAGCTAAGAGTATGAGCAGATTTAACTAATAAATGGACAGATTTTATAAAAACTCAAATCAAACTTATTCTAATTCTATAAACTAGATATCTAAGACGTAATAAGCTATTATTAGACAGAATAAGCACATTTAAACTATAATAAGCTCACAATAAGCAGATTAACAAGCTAGAATAAAAATTAAGCTAGAATAGTAAAAGTAAACATACCTTGTCCATTGCTCTAAACAAGGACTTAAAACTGCTCTTTAGAGCTTAATCTACAAGCTCCACCTTATTTTCATAAGCTGGTACAGTCCCATAAGCCCATCCATTTTTGGCTTATCATCCTTTTTAAGCTTTTAATGACTTTTTAGGTAAATTTAGTAGATCAACTTATTCAGTTAAGCTATTAGCAAGCTTAACTGAATAAGTTTTAGCTTATAAAGTAATTGAGAGCTTATTGAGATTATTAAGTGATTTCAAAACACATATTAAAAGAAATTGCATAAGAGTAAAATATTGAATTCAACACGAAATATAAATGAAACTGAATTTTATTAATTCTAAAAGAGGTTACAAACTGTAAAATGAAATTACAATAATGAAAGGACAATAAGCTAAAATTTAAGCTAAATAAAAACTACCCAAAACTAGATAGCTACAACCGTGTGACTGAGCCTCTATTTATAGCACATGAGAGAAGGTTCTAGGCCATGAGAAGCGTTCTTCAGCTTCAATCTTAGCCCTTGATCAATAACAAACTCTCAATTCGTCCATTTAGCACCCTTAGATCTTCTACACGTCCTCTCAGCCAATGAGATTCCTTGGGATTGCCAAGGTGTCAAGGATGATGTAACACGCAGCCACGTAGACCTTCTAGAAGAGAGGGGCGAGTGGAGAGTGGGTTTACCTTGTGTTAATCGTTGAATTGTAAAAAATGGGAGGGTAGATGAATAGTAATTATGTTTCTATTATATTAACTTGGATCCAGGCTTTGGGCTTGAGCTTATCATGGGCTGGAATAGATTTGTTATGAATTGGATTTGGATTTTTGGACTAAGGCTTATATTTTGGAAAAAGGGTTAGTATAATTCAAGTGTTTATGGGCTGACTCGGCCCGCAAAAACGGGTACAGGTTGGCCTAGTAAAAATGAATAGGTCCTCGGCTCCGTTTACTTACGCTCTTCCAATCTCATTCTCGTTTTTGTCCATTTGGCCATATTTTTGTCCTTTTGTGAATATCCGTTACCTGCATAACACAATTAACAAAATAGACAAATACAATGTATTTTCTATTTGTTTTTTGTTATTTAAGCTCGTTTTATAAAGAAAAGTGATATGTGATTAAACACATATCAAAATCCCCCATACTACGCTATTGGCGTGTCCTCACGCAATGATATAAATACACGCTTAAAAACCAAAAATTTCAATCCCCCCTTAGACTAATTACCTTGAAAAGTAGCTAAATGTTCAACTAAGGGGATTAAGAAATCATTAGTTTTGAAACGCCCCGTTTTACCATTTCTTTATATATATATAATTTTTTTTAAATTATATATTTTTTATATTTTTCACAAATAACAATATGTTTGACTTTCATTATTAATTTATAACTTTTAAGATCACGGAACAAGAAGCACTTAGAAATAGTGTCCATAAGGATAAATTCATCGTCCTCGATTTTTCACCCGCCCAAAACCAAGCTTAAAAACGAAATCATTGTTAAATACAAGTTAAGATGCTAACACTACTCATAAATTCAAATTGTGTACGCATAGCTACTTTCCGCTCCCTTATTCCTAAATTCTCTAAAAGATTTTATTTTTATTTCTGGCGACAAATAAATTATGTCCTTATTATTATAAAATAAACCCGGTTTAGACCATAATTAGTTTGAAATCCTGTTCCTAAGGATACATAGGTGAGCATAAGGTCCACATTAAGAGATCTACTTCCAGCATGAATTTAGAGGTTATCCTTTTTATTTCATCCGAAACAACTCAACTACGAGTCCAGAGACGGGGCTTTATTTAGATAACCCCGGAGTCAAAATTTGGCTTTATTTCTTATTATTATTATTATGCTCAAATTTTAACCCTCCGGTTGCCTATAAACAACTATCACATCGTATGACTAGCCACACCCTGATCTAGGATTCTTATTTTGACCATGAGATCCTTGACCATTTTTAAACACTGTCACATCGTATGCAGCCGACCATGATCCAATAAACTTTTATCGTCATCGATTAATTAATAATTATTATTACATCCACTCATTAAGAACGACTTGCCGACATCGTATGCGAGCCGACCCAGAGTCCAGTTGTCATATTTCGGCTTTGGGATTATTACATATTATTATTTAAGCCAAAATTTTCAAGTCCAGTGGGCTTTTAACTGCTAGACAAATGTAGCAAGCCGTCCAGAATTGGTACCTATTTCCCCACAACACTGACAAAACCTCGATGTATACCTTAATTTCACCAGAAGGAATCTCTACGAAGTGATCTAAACTAAGAATCACAAAAACCAAAGTAACTTTATTTATTTACAAATATATAACTTTATTAGCAGGTGGACAAAAAACCAACAATAACCTCTATGAGCTCTAAAGAGATCCAACTACTCCACGCTTAGCATCTAACTTATATTCAACTCTATCATTTTTCGTTCTTTGCAAATTTAAAATCTTTAATAAAAAGATCCGCGAATGCTTAGTCTAATAAAATAAGCTTTGCATATGGAAACTTGCAAACTCTTGGCTTTTTCAAGCTAGAATTCGCATTTTAAGGCTTCTTGTATAAAAACTAGAAAAGCTTTCATATATAATAGGTTTTAGGGGCAAGCTGAGCCAACATGCTCCTTATCAAGTCAAAAGTTATCCATATAACTTACCATCAGAAAGTCAAAAATTCATGTCAAAACACTTATTTTATTTTTGAATTTTTTTTAATTTTGGCATAAAATCAACATATTTTTTTGAATTTGTGGCAAAACCGGGGTTACTGAAAACAAAAGCAAATCAGTAAGATCAAATCGAAAGATACCTCCCCCCATACTAGAACTAAACGTTGTCCTCAATGTGAGACTGCCACCCCCATAATAAAATTGATGCATAATCCTAATATAAAAGGGTCTCTACGTAAATCTAAAGCCGTTTATTAATTATGCTAATAGATAAACGTTAGTTAATAAGATCTAGATATCAGATTCCCATAATAGCATGCTAAAGATTGAAGCTGAGTGAATGATGGACAAAACCACGAGCACGAGAGTCTTCATAATCCAGAGCAATCCTAAACATAAAATACAAGCACGAAACATGAGAAAGGAAAAGGCGAGCCTCCTCACGTCACACTTATTAGAAACAACGGTAGCCTCCTCGAGAACGCTTGTTTTTTGTCGAGTCCTCTATCTGACTCACCCCGAATTATCCATTGTCCTTGTGGCAAAACAGAAGAACGGAAAAAATCTTCATTCGACTTTCATCTGCCACCGGCCTAAGGAATAAAAACATGTAAGCGGAGATCCGGGGTCAAAAATGAGGTCCATCATTCCGAGGAAGAATAAAAAAGAGTTCACAAGATAGGTAAGAAAAAGAAGAAATATTTTGATAACAATTGTGAGGGAAAAATAATGGCGATCCTCAAAGGGTAACCTCTCATATGTCGGAGAAATAATTTTCTCATGAATCCCGGGATTGAAAACTTTGATCATACTCTTTAAATCATCATTATCAGGTTCATCATTTAAGCTTGTTGGGTCATGATCAAAAAACACCTCAGGAGGGAGATTAGGGATAGTGTTATTAATAAGCAAAACTCTTAAATATATTGTTCATCCCGTCTCCTCCGAGTCATAATAATCGTCCTCAAAATCCGGAGGAATATAAGATTTTATTACTTTAAGTCCCTCAAAATGAAGTTCTTTCGGAGGGAGAGAAAATGATATATCATCATTTAATAACTTCTCGAGTAGAAGAATGTCTCCCTCCGGATCAAAATCGGCACCATCAATTCCCGGTGGAATTGAATCACTTGTAAGACAAGCTTCGATCTCATCACCTCCTGGGTCAAAACACTCATCCTCATTAAGCTCGGAAAGATGTGTGACTAGCAAAGCCTGCTCATCAAGGTTAGAAACATAAGAGTCTTTGCTCTCGATGTCCTCTAACACCTCATTAAAAAGAGGATTTACGTCACTAGAGATGTACTTGTCGTCGAATTCAAATAGAGGGTTCGAATAAGTTTTAAAATTTTCCTCCTGAACGTCCTCATCAGGAAATGACTCGTCATCACTAGAGGTAAAATCATCATTAGAATCGAAGAGAGGATTAGAGAAAGTCATGAAATTACCCCCTAAAACGTCAAATGAAGCAAAAAGGCAAATCACACTCATTGTCATCGTCGGAAGTATCCTTGGACTCACTTGGGATTGGGACAAGGTCCTCAACACTAGACTTTATTACTTTGTCTGATTCCTTTTCAGGAATAGTGCTAAGATGCTCATCCCCCATGTTGAGAGAGTCCTCGGGCTCCATAGTCGGTAAGACGGGTGTGATTGCAATAGACGGAGGAATTTGAGAAATAATTTCATTCAAAGGAATAGTACTCTCCTCGTCATCATCGTCATCGTCGTAAATAAAATACCGGCGGCTGCATTTAGAGAATCTTGATCGGATTGCGTTAACGCATTGTAAAATGTGTCGATTTGATGTAATTCTGAAAAACCGTGGTGTGGGTATTTACGAAGGAGATCTTTAAAACGGTCCCACGCCTCATTAAACGTTTCATCAAACCTATGCTGAAAATTCGTGATGTCATTCTTGAGATTCGTAGTCTTCGAATGAGGAAAGAAATAATTCACAAACTTAGAAACGAGATCTTCCCATGTATGGATAGAACGGGGGGGTTCCTTTTCAAGCCAAATTCGGGCTGCCCCCTCAAGAGAAAATGGGAAAAGCATTAACTTGATAGCATCATGTGGAACATTCTTGTACTTAAGCGTAGAAGTGATCTTGTTAAACCAACGAATATGAGAATGGGGATCGTCCCTCTCAAAACCATGAAATTGCCTCGAAGTTACTAGCGTAAGTAACATGACTTTTAACTCAAAATTTTCGGCAAGTATAGCAGGAAGAACAATCGCATCTCTGTAACCCTCGGTGGGTGCTTGGAGTAATTCCGACACAGTACGCGTATCTGCCATAGTATCAACGGGAGTCTCTACAATAGTTCGAAGCTCGGGTTCGACTATTTGCTTTGAACGTCTACGATTACGTCGCTTTGGAATCGTGGAAGATTCAACAAATAAATTCGATGAAGAGTGGGTGCGCATGCACTAAAAAACAAAATAAGAGAAATAAATCTAAAAAAATATTTTTTAACCGATAGTCAAAGGTTTACGGTAGCTCTCTAAAAAACGCACAAAGAAGCGGAGGAGCGGGTAAACGCGAAGCGTTTTAAAAACCTTCTCCTTTCGGGTCGAAGTTCGTAGGATCAACCCTCCTTATACCTCTCTTATAGTTTGTTAATCTAAAGATGAGCCGATTTAACAATTGACAACACGGTTTCTTTTGTGGTTTTTTTAATTTTTTTGGTATTTTAAATACTTTAGGAAAAGTATTATTGGTGTTTTAATAAATCCACAAAAATAAATCGAGAAAAAAATAAAATATTTTTGTATTTTTAAAGAAAATGAAAAATAATAAAGAAATGTAAAATTTATATTCACAAAAAAGCGATAACTTCACGAGGAAGGGTCTTCAATGCACTAATCTTCATACTTCAACGCGATAATCGTTTCACACTTCCCCGGCAACGGCGCCAAAAATTTGATATCAACGTTGTATTATAGTATATATATATATATATA
>BQNB010144235.1:0-15126 GCA_026074375.1 Tanacetum coccineum
AGCAACTCATGTCTGTTGGATCATTTGTAATTCAATTTGAAAGTTATAATACATGCCCTTGCCACGTGTCCGAATCCTATTTGCCTATTCATGCAAGTGGAAAGTCACGTGATATTTGTAGAATTAATTTCCAGGTCATGTGACCTGATGTCATGCAAGTGTCACCACCACTTCAATTTCATATATTAATTGTTTTGTGCTATCTTAAGATGTTAGGCTCATTCTTGGGCTTAAGATACAAATGGGCTGACCCGGTCTATTTAAATGGGTTACGGGCTGGCCCAATAAAATCCGAGGGCACCGTTGGACTCGTCTTCACACGCTCTTTCATTGTCGTGTCCGGTTTTGTTCGGTTTTGTCTTATTTTTGTCCTTTTCTTGATATCCGTTCCTGCACATACACAAACACAAAAACAAGCATATATTTGCAATTTTTATTATGTTTTTGGTCATTTAGGGTCATTTTTCAAGGTAAAAGGTATGTATAAAATAGCAAATAACATCTCCCGGGAAGCACTTTTGTTTACAGCGAAGTCTTTAAGTTAGACTTTTCTTCAGCTTCCTCTTTATTCCATCTCATGCACGCTAATGTGCCCGCGTGTGAGCCATTCTTCCATCTTCGCATCTCGAATGTAATCGGGTCCTAAATTCAATACTCCTTTGTAGAACCCCTTAAGCTTTTGGTATGGATGCGAGATTCCATTCATCTTATCCTCTTCACTTACCTTCAGTAATGGTGGGATTTTGTTGCATTGCTCATTAGTATGGTGTTTAAACCTCGGATGTGATCGCACCATTTGGTAAGTTACTTCATCATCACCATTGTAAATGGTAATTATCCCTTCGAACCATTTTGTTTTAATTCCAACTTCTCTCAAAAATGGTTCGCCAAGAATAACATCACCCATTCCTTCATCACGATAAGCATATATTTTCTATAACTGCAAAATCTGTCATAACAGAAAAGGTTCCAACAAAAATAGGCACATTCATTAAAGCTCCTATAACATTATTCCCTTTGTACACCATCTTCTCTTTCATTATAGAATTATGAAACTTTTTGGACATCACATTGACATACAATAATGGGAAAAAGTTAGCGTGTGTAAATTCAAATCCTATCATGCATGAAAGCTTTAAGTTGTGAGCATAATCTATATGGATCTTCTTATCATAGTCACAATAACTAGGGTAATCATCAATTCCAATATCAAGTTCATCATCCCTAGTTCTAAATTTCTCAATTACCTCACCTTCCTTAATGATAGGCATCAAATCATCTCCTTGATTTCTCCTAAGCTCAAATGGTTCATTTAGATCATTTAATTCAATGTAATCCTCAAAGAAAGGGTCTAATGATCTATTTAACACCAAAGTCTCTCCTATTAGCCTAGCTTCTAAATCAAGTTCTATTCTTTCTCTCAAACTTAGCATGTAGACCCTTTTAATTAAACTACTAGCAGATTTAACACTTTTAAAAATTATATTCTCTTCCCCAATTCTCAAAGTAATCGTCTTTTTGAAAACATCAATCTTAGCATGGGCGATAGACAAAAATGGTCTTCCGAGGATGAAGGGGACTTTGATATCCTCAGGCATATCAAGAATTATAAAATCTATGGGGAAAACAAATTTACCAATACCTACTAGCACGTTTTCAGCAATTTCTTTTGGATATTTCACAGTCCTATAAGCTAATTTAACTGTCAACTTAGTGTGTGCTAATTCGCCTAATCCTAAGTTAAGGTAGGTTAAGAGAGGCATGACACTTATGCTAGCTCCTAAGTCAGTAAAGACATTATTAAAGCAAACATTATTAATAAAGCAAGGTAAAGTGAAACTCCCTAGGTCTTCCTCCTTTCTAGGTATAGAATTATGTAAAGCTCCATATGAGTATGCTTCCAAAAATTGAGGTCCATATGATCCCTTCTTTTCTTCACAATAGTAACCATTCAAACGACTTAGAAATGGAATTGTCATTTGTTTTGTCTCGTACATTTCATACGGTTCTGTCCAGTAGATACGTCGCTGGGAGGAACCATACGGCGTATCTGGTATGAATTAGCTTCAATAATAGTTGAGATCGACTTGGACATGTCTCTTGGTAGTTAGTGGAGCTCGGTAGCTTCCAAATCCTCTTCCTGTAGTTACATGCTTATTATGCCTATTTGTATCTCAAAAGTTTTATTGATGCTTCTGTTCCTATGGCAGCAATCAGTGAAGCTCAGATCTCTTTATCAATTTGGGTAGTATTTCTCCTTATGTCCTTTTTGTACGGATCACTCTAAACTTGCTCAATGATCTTTCATAGATCCTTCATTCTTGGTACGAAGGATTCGCGTAGTTCCTTTGATAGAATCCCAGAGTTGTTGCTCTATATCCCCCTCCTTGAAAAGGTGCACCAAATTATGTGTAGTAAACTTCTTTTAGGGTTTTTCCTTCTTCTTTGAGTGGACAATCATTGGTGTAGTGGGGACCTTTACATTGTTCACATCCTACTTGAGCAGCATAAACTTTTTTATTCACTTTCTTGATTTCTCTTCTAAGACAGTTGAGTTGTGCTTGTATAGCTGTCAATCTGTCAGAAGTTTCAGTACTTTTGGTCCTTGATGTTCCATTGTGCCATTTTTGAGAGTATTCAGCCATTTCTTAGATGGCTACTTTCGCATCAGCAGCAGTCTTTAATGGTATGGCTCCTCTTGAATCAAGAATTTGTCTAGTTAGAACATCCAATCCATTATAGAACAAGACTACCTCCTGTATTTCTGTTAAATAGTATTGAGGACACTTTATCAAGAGTTCTTTAAATCGCTCCTAAGCTTGATAGAGATTTTCATCCGGTTCTAGCTGAAAGTTATTGACCTCCTCCATTTTCTTTGCAGTACGAGCAGGTGGGCAATATTTGCTTAGATACTTTGTCTCAAGATCTTCCCAAGTTGTAATCGAACCAGATGGTTTGTTTCTTAGCCAACGACTTGCGGCTCCAGTTAAGGACATAGGAAAGGCTCTAAGCATCACTTGGTCTATAGTAATATTAGGGATGTGGAATAAATCCATGATCTCAAGAACTTTCTCAATATGTTCGTTCGCATCTTCATGATCCGAATCGATAAAGGTGTTATCACGTAGTTCCTTGAGAAATTGGCCTTTCAATTCAAAACTATCCTTGTCCTCGATTCTTAGGCCTAGCAATTCCCGATCCATAGTCAGCTCGAGTTTTGCTCATGTATTGTTCCATAGTTTCCGTCATTGTTTCCGCAACTTCTTCCTCTGAATATTTTCTTGTCAGAAATAGATCTAAAAAAAAAAAAAAAAATTCAAAGCGATCTCGATTCGTCATGAACTCAGAGTATTGACGTCTTCCCTTGATGATCGAAATTCACTTTCGATCCTTGAAGGTGTACATAGATCCTTATTCAAACTTCTTGTCATTCACTACCTAGAAACAAGGGATAAACAACAATAGGATGGGGCGAGAAGTAAAAGAAAACCCAGATATACGGAAAATATGAAAAGCGAAAAATCAGATCTGTTCCTGTTTAGTGATAGCAAAACGTCTATCAAGGAACTGATACGCTGTATTAATCTTTTGAATGAATACGCTGTATTGGATAGAAAGTTGGATACGTCGTATCCAATGGAAGTGGATACGCCGTATCTGTTTATCGACCAGAACAATGTATTATGAAAACAATTAAATACGCAAACAATTAAGCACACAAATAGACAAGCAAATATACAGAATTATACACAAATATATATTACACTAATCTTAAGGGTTAGATCTAATCTCATGCTAAAAAACCAAAATATCAAATAAAAATCAATATTATTTTCACTCCCTGGCAGCGGCGCCAAAAACTTGATGTGTCGTTGTGTGGTGTTAAATTATGATTCAAGTTTTAAGTTTATATTTTGCTGTCTTAACCAAAAACAACACTTTAACGGGGAGTACCCGGTCGGTGGGAGTTTCGTAGTAAGTAGGGTGTCAATCACTAAGAGCAAGAAGCACTTTCAATTTATTAATACCTAGGTTTTTCTAATCTAAGTTAGTCTAATCTATGCTAAACCTATGCTAATCCTAAATCTAATGGATAAGGGAGGTTTTCAGCCTGAGAGACTGGCACAGGTTTAGTGGTGACAAAAACCAATTTAAGACATTAAAACACACGCAAGCAAATTAACAGAAGATAAAAGAGCGATCTAGCCAAATATAAGAAAACTATATTAACCATTATTAATCGAATCAGAACATTGGTTTGTTTATTATTAATCGAGGCGGCATATCATTCTTAAGACTTAGGCGTTACTTCTTTCTAATACCTAGACACGTAGAATTCTGTCATAATTAAACGCATCCGCATAAAGTATCCTTATTTGCTGATTATAATCTATCTTAGGGATTAAAGCAATGGTGATCTGTTAAACCTAGCTCACATGACTTTACCCACTTATGCTTACTGACAATCATACATTAGTAGTCCCACTAACCAAGTCTTTACCCAATTAATCGAGAACTACTCTTTGATACAAAGGGTCACCTTAATGGTCCAACTAAGCACACAATCTAAGGCAAAATAGGTTTAATTTGTGACCTATTGGTCTAGATGTATAAATCACTATATGGAGAGCTATCTCAGCATCTAGATTACTTAGTCTGTATCACTAGATCCAGTTGAATGATAGGTCACATACAAAAGCACGTAAACAAATATAAATTGATAACATAAACACAAGCCATCACGATATAATTAAGAAATTAAGAAAAACAAACCAATATTAAGATCTTCGCATAATAATAGGCTAATACCCGGAATGATTACATACAACGTCATAATTAATACAAAAGTAATGATTTAGCCAAGGTAAACTAACCGAGTTAACGAATGATACTAAAAACTGAACGATTACAAGAGTATAAGAAATTACACGTTGTCTCCTATGGAATTAATCGCGTTGCTAGACCTCTTCTGCTCTTTTTCTCCTCTAAAAATTAACTTTTATGGTTTAGGTATCGAGAATATGATTTAGCACACTTAAAACTCATTTTTGAGTTTTCTATTTATAGGGTCTGGAGTTGGTTCGATACGGCGTATCCAAAGTCTTGGATACGGCGTATCGGGGGTTTCTTGGAGTAGGGACCACGTTTGATATCTTCTAGAATATTTTATTCCCATATAGCTTGAATACGGCGTATTGCCTTCTTCTGGATACAACATATTGGATCTTGTTTCCTTGGTCTTTGGTGAGTGCAGGCACAGATACGGCATATCTTCCTTGATTGATACGGCGTATTGGTTTTCTGAACAGTAATCTTTAAAATCATCTTCGTTAAAGCTCCAGAAGTGTCTTTTGTTAATCTTTACAAGTACACCTAATTACTGTAATTCTTAAATAAAAACTGATTAGTAACAATTCTTTGCAATAATTATACAAAATAGGTTAATTACATAGGATAAATGATGCTATAAAATAGACGTTATTTGATTTCAATCAATCATCTACTTGTTAGTTGTTCAGTGATGAATCCAAAACCCACAAAGTCCTACATTGAAACTCTAATCATATAGGCCCTGCATATCATGAACTATTGAAAATTTTTAACATCTTCCTGTGGTTGTAGACAAGTACACTTTACATCTTCATATCTTTGAGTTTTGAAATAAAATCCTTTTAAGTTTGAAATAAAACGTTTTGTGTTTGGATAATTCATATGGAAAACTACATGTTTTTTTATGCAGATGAATTTGTTGCTGTTTACTAACTGTATTTAAAATCACTGAAAAACTTAGCCTCGGTAGTAAAAGGGGTTAGGTAACGGGCACAATAAAGGTTATTAGTGTACTGTTGGTCTTCACAATTCTACTCATAATTTAAGTTTTTAACTGTTTGTACCCGTTAAGCACTTGCTGATATAAGAGGATTGGGAAATTTGGAGAAGTTTTGTAGTGTTCTAAAGACGACAGTGACTACAAGTTAAAGATGTTGGCAAATAAACATGGTTTTAGAACATCAAGTTCGCAACCTTTTTGTTAGGCGGGTGTGAAAAGTAATAGCTAAAAGGATTTGCCTCAATAATCAACGCAAATACTTTAATAGATATTTTTGAATTCCTTGAGTACTTCTCTAACCTTCTTTCAATATGAATTTGTATTATAAGCAACCTGATGTTTTAAAATAGTTTTTTTGTTGATAAATAATTAGGACGGATATGCTCCTGACACCTCAGTTAAGATTGGTAGGGGTTCGCTTACTACATTAACTTGGTCCCAACTAAGCCAGTTGGTTCATTTGTTAACATATCAGGTTTGTTTGTTAAAATATCATAAATTTTTTATGTATGTTTAGTATGACAGTTGCAAATGCCTTTGAACGTTCTGTTAGAAAAAGTGAAGTTACAAGGCAATTGAAATTGCTATGAGAGACTGATAACATCAAATATTTAATACTTTTTGATGGCAAAATACCCTCTATATTACCTGTAAATGTTTCACTAATACTCGAAAACAAGATATTTTCTACCATTTTGTAGTTTTCAGGTGAAATGCAGGAAAGTGACAAGAAACAAGGGAAAAGGACTCAAAGTGTAAATATTTGAAGAATGTTACGGTGCAACACCAAATATGGTTACACAGTAACATATATTAAGCAGGTACGAAGATTAAGGACGACTTTACGGCGTAACACCATATCTAGTTACGCTGTAAACGTGAATTTAGAAGGAAATCTTACCATAGATAGAGTTATGGCGTAACACCCTATATGGTATCCATAAATATGGAAGGAAGATCACGTACTTATGGACATTATTTAAAGGTTACGGCGTAACACCATATGTGGTTACGCCGTAACAACTACTTAAACATGGAATGCTGTGTAAGAAGGTTACGGCGTAACACCCTTATCAGTTACGCCGTAACAGGTTCGATACCTATAAATAGAGGCCTCATTTAAGCTATTCTGACATCACTTCCTCCACAGCCAATTGGAGAGGCGACAAAGGCTTCTAACCTTTAAAGAATTCCACCTGTAAGTCCAACGTAGATCACACTTTACTTACTTTTTGTATTTAATAGTTCAAATACGAATAATGTAAGAATTATGAGCTTTCAATCTATGATTTCTTCTGTTTCTTGCTGTGTTTCCGTTACCATGAGCGGCTAATCACTTAAAGTGCTGGCCAAGTTATGTAAAAACTGCTGTTATGATGTTTGTTTCCTGTTAAATTATGGTTTCGTTAGATATTCCTTGACTATCGTGTACCCTGGGTTTTGAAGTAGCGGGTTTGGACTAGCTTGCCCCAATGTTAGATTATCAAGTCCAATAAGGATCCAACGGGTACTAAGGATGACCTATGACTCCGACCCCTAGTGTAGGAACTAACCGGTCTCCGCACTTATCACTCAATATACTTAAAAAGCACATGAACTCTTTCAGAAAGGGTTAATAATCTTTATAGCTTATTATTAAGTATTGGGAATAAGTTGGATAAATCACTACAACCTGGATATCCTACCTCTTATACGATTTGAACTGAGTCAAAATCGCGGGAAGTATAGGATAGACTGCATATGCATATTGCCATATTCAAGTCTATCGACCTTAGAAACCGCTAATGAAACCATAGTTTAACATTGCGCAGGAAAATGTTTTCATAACAATAGTAATGAAGTAATTAGGTTAGCATGTTTTCTCTCTTGATATCTTCAACTCTTTTAATTTTAGTATTTAATTTTATTGTTATTTTAAATTCCTTTTAATTTAAATCAAACATTATTTTCAAAACGTGACATTTCAAATTAAAACTACTTACAACTTAGCTCTAGGGACGACCTCGGATTTACCATTCTATACTACCCACGATTGAGTTCTTTGCCCGTTAGAGCGTTGTTAGGTAGATCAATTTTTATAAATTTAAAACTTGGTAAAAATATATTTTAAAATAAAATGTGCATCAAGTTTTTGGCGTCGCTGTCGGGGAGCTAAGAATCATTAGTTTTAACATGAGTAATACAGAACAACCAGAATCAACTATCAATGAATACCTAACTAGGGTAAGAGACGACATCGGACTTGGAGTTGTCAGACCTTTATTTAAAGAAAATATTAAGTTTGAATTTTGGGGTCAATGCATTGACGAATTAAAGGACAATGTATTCCTTGGAAACAATGACGAAAACCCCCTCGAACACATTGTAACACCCTCAAATCTGAGTATGCAGCGGAATGTTGAATATCCGAAGGCGTTACATTATTGGGTCAATGCACAAGAAACAGAGAACGACCACTAATGTGTCGTTTGAAAAAGATACATTGGATTAACAAAATACTTGTTTGTTAACATAAGCTCATGCTACAAATGGTTCACCAAAAACGATAAAGATTTCGGTTTTATAACAATTGTCCCCAAAGTAGAATAATACGCCAAATCATAAGTGTTGACTCTCAATATTGACTCCCAATGTATCATCCACCTCGTGCCTTATTGACCTGAAAAAAATCATGCTTAAAACGTCAACATAAAGTTGGTGAATTTCATAGGTTTTATTGTAAAACGATCGTAGGACCGCAAGATTTCCAAGTGTATGATAAGCAACAAATGAAAACACATAAAAAAAGTAATTACGTTTCATAAGCTCAATTACACCGAGCTCGATACGTTATATGAATGCAATAAATAATATGCCACTGGTGTCCGTGAATGATGTGCTAACCCTGCAACATCCCAAATTCGACATGGTATGCGTTCGTTCCTAGTGATAGCTAGTCACCCGAACGGGGATTGTCAATCCCTAAAGATCTATTCATAACATTCGCGCCCACACAATGTAATTCCCAATCACATCTATGCAATTAACAGTTCATGATCATTGTACATAATGGGTGTATGGTAACTTGGCAAACAACGTAATCATGGTAAAAAATGTACACTGCGTCCATGATTGTAAAACAAAGCATGTTCTCACCCCAAGATGTAAATCGTTTAAATAATTTAAAGCATGGGCTATGAACTCACCTTAGCCGGTAGTTCTCTGAATGATAACAAGTATCCAAGTAGGTAGTGGATCACACCGTTAAGTACCTAAGTAAGTACGGTCAAGTCTTAGTTTACACATTTAAACTAACGACTCATTGTATAAGCTAAATTCATCTTTATTTATATATACTCGATTATTCACTTGTGTGGTGACACACAAGATCATTGCATTTATAAGTTCGATGGTTCTCGAGAGACGTGTATCATTGTTAATAAATATACATCATTTATTAACTTGTTATTAAAGCCGTTCGATGTCCGAACATCTTAGTGTTCGACCGTGTGTAAGTGTTTCATCCGTTTCACTTTTGTTCTAACATACCCTTAAGTTCTTAGTTATTCCACTTTAGTCCCTAGGTTTATAAATATATACTTTTATATTTTAAACCCCCAAGTTTCATTAATTACATAAGTAGTCCTTCAAGTTTACAAAGTTGCTATTTATGTCTTTATAGTTACACTTCAATCCCTAGATTTCACAATGTTTTCAAAAACTCCCTGAAGTTTATTTGTATTTCCGAAAATTGACAAGGTTTAACCCCTAAGTTTTAAGGAATTGCATTATTAGTCCCTCGCTAGTGAAAATCGCATTTTCATCCCAATTAAAATTGCCCGAAAGGAGGCATTTGGCCTTATTTAGTCCAAATAAGTGCCAACAAAGCAACTTCGGCTTACAAATAAGCTATTCGGGCTTATTTTGGCTTAACGGGCCTTATTGGGCCCATTAAGGTCCGTTTAGCCTTTTAAAGGTCCGTTATAGTTTTTATAAGTTAAAATGTTCGACATAATTCACGAGAGTCTGTTTAAGCCTGAACTAAGCTCGTTTGTGTGAGAGGCTTATTGAAATCTTTAAATTCAAAGCCCGAATAACTTGGCCCGATGTACCTTTTTATGTTTCTAGGCTTTCACTAGACCATATTCAACTTGTATTAAGCCTAATTAAACTGTTTATATTTCGGCTTATTTAAAATAAGCTAATAAGCTATTAAGAACTTCCTGTGGTCCGTTCTTGGCCGGGTTATGAACCGAATGGGCTTTAGGATTGAGGCCCTTGGTCCATTAATTACATTTAAGTCCTTTAAGCTTATCAGCCCCCATAAGATTTCACCAATAAGCTACTCATGCAATAATGTGATCTTATTTGCTCATTTGAGACTCGTTAATAGGCTAGAAGGCCCATTAAGGTTCTGTTTTGGGTTTCTAATGAATTAAAGCCCTACATGAAAACAACAATGAGCACTTCCCTTATGTTTAAGCCCGAGTGGCTTATTAATAAGTCGCGGCTTATTAATAAGCTCTCGTTGGGCCTTGTTGGGCTCGATAGAGGCCCGTTAGGGGTTCAAATGGTTCGGGCTTTCTCCCTTAAGGTCCACTAACTTATTTTAGGCTTGTAAATATCTTATAAGCTCTCTAGTCTCACAATAAGCTCGAATGAGCTTATAATAAGCTACGGGTCCCACCCTTTTAGGCTGTTGGGCCGGTTGGGCCCAATTCGTGAGTATGTTATGATTACACGAACCCATTGTGGCTCGTTACCCTTCTAGCAACATGTGGGTTTCGAAACAATTAGCCCTAGTAACTATATGTCGTATATTTAACTTATGCAAACGTTTATTAATGTCGTATACATGTTCCCACACCACCACGTCGTGTTTACCACAATAGTTTACGTGTAGTTATTTATCCATGTTCGCGTATAAGGGTTTTTAGTTCACACCGAGTCCAAGTCGATCACTTAACTAGATGTTTTAAGGTTTTATTTGTTGTTAAGCCATGTCCCGTATTTCTTGTACCCTTTGCACCACGCAAAGCCTAACATGCGCATATTTACATACGCAAACCATGCATGGGTCGAACCATGCATGTTTGTGCCTACGTTATCCTTGTTACACACAAGGTAACGGGACTCTTTACAACAAGACATGATAAAACGACTAGAATATAGGTAGATGGAAGTTTAGTTCGACTTACAAAAGTCCTAAGCTCTTGGTTTTGGATTGAGAGGCAACCCGATACACTTGTACTCAAAACGTATGCCACCCTAAGCTTTCAAAGCTTGTATACCCAGTCTTGAGCTCGTGTATTCCTCTTGACCACCTTATACGTGAACTTAAAGGCTTCCTTAAGTCCTTAGTGACCAAGTTGGGTCGTGTATGGCTCGGTTATATCGAGACCCGAAGGTATAGAGAGAGAAATGAAAGGTTCTTAGTTTTGAGAGAGAGTTTAGAGGTTTAGAACTTTGTTAAGTGGTAGTGTGTGTGTTATTTATAAGCAATGAGAGCTAGTTATTTCCCCTTGGTTCTTTCCTAACTAAAATCGATCTAGCTTAGGTGGTTTAGGGGGTTTTAGTTGCTCACACATGGTTTTAAGTTAAACCACCTTAGTACATGTATTAATTTGTTAGTTGAGGTACAAGATTTAGTAGATTAGGGAAATCTCATGACTTGGTGTGTTGTTTCCTTGCTAACCGCGACCAAGAAGGGCAAGGGAAACAAAGTGAGTATTAACCATTGGGTAAGGGACTAGTAGGAGACCATTAGGACATGTTTTAATGACTTAGGATTAGTACATGTACCTTTAAAGATCATTAGGGGATTTTGCTAGTAAATAAATCCACATGGGACGATTTGTTGTGGGTTTACTTGCCCATATTCGACACTAAGGTGATATAAACACAAGACTTGATTAAATTTTGTGTTTAGGCTCTCAAAGTGGGTATTGGTTTGAGTCTAGGTATGTCTAGGTATTTCCGGGGTGCGTCCAAATGTATTTTATCGCGAAACGTAACCCTTTTACGTGACCAATAAAAATAAAATACGCAAAGTACATAATTATTCTCAAAATAATTATTCCTTACTTGGTTGATGTAAACCTTAATTTATTTGGTGACCGTTTACATTCATTGATTATTTCTAGTCTACGCGGTTTAGCTTAAAAGTAAACATTAAAAGTAAACGCGTATCGGACTAAAATAAATAGTGATCATTAATAGAGTCGTACAATAACACGAAAATGAGAAATGTTACAATTTAAGTACAACGGATGAGGGTGAGTCCCACATCTTCGCCCGTTACATGGGCAAAGCTACTTCCTAAAAGGAAGGTACACAAAATGACTAGACAAAAGAAACATAAATTTATTTCTTCTTGCTACCTCGAACTCGGATATCCAAATTATCACATATAGCTTGAAGCTCTTGAGAAAGATCATGACCTTCGTACATATCATCATCGTTTGGGTCATCATCATAGTCACCATTACCATACGAATCCCTCCATTGTTCCAACAAACTTTGAGTGCCAAAACCTACCCTTTCTGAAGCCATAGAATGGGCCATATCATTATCAACTGATGTAACCTCATCTTCACTATCATAATCATCCAGATACTCTACCTTCTTCAAAGAATTACTAGCTTCATCCACAAGAGTAGCTTTCTTACTAGTAAATAATTCTTCAAACTTCCCGATTTTCTCAATAATAGGAGTAGTCCTAGTACTACTATTATCGATATTTATAAAAGAGGATCCACTTGAAGTAGCCTCATTATTTACCGAATTATGAACTTCAAATGGATTTGAATTACTAACCTCAATAGTAGGTGCAACACCATTCTTCTTATTACCGCTAGAGCTAGCAGTAGGCTTTTTGAAAATAGGTCTATATTCTTTTTGAGGTTTAAAACCCATTTTCAGACCAACCGGGACACCTCGAGAAGTTTGACTAGGCTTCTTCAGATTCTTCTTCTCACTAGCACATGTATTCTTCAGAGATTCCTCATGAATATGTCCAATAACCTTACAAGACGTACTCCTCAGAGGTTTCTACTAATACTCAACACGGACATTACATATATAATGGCCATCCCTAATAATTTTAGGCATAGCCATGATGATGTTCTCTTTCAACTCCACATCAGCTCGAAGCTCAATCATAACTGGATCATAGCTTAACCTACCCCAAGATTGCATGCACATATCAGATGTATAAGAGTCAAGCATTAGTGGAGTACCCAGTTTAGTAGCAATGGCACTCAAGCCATCGTTGCTGAAAGCCGTAATAGGTACACCATGGAGTTTAACCCAAATTGAAATAGTACTAACATCTTCTCTCAATAGGTTCTTATCCGGATGCCGTTTCTTCAGGATAAGCAGGTTATTCCAGATAAACCATGGACCATTCTCAAGCATAGCATCTAATCCTTCCATGGAGCTAAATTGGAAGGAGAATAATCTGGTAGACAAGCTGAACATATAATGAACAAGCCCATATTTACCCCAAGTGTTCCTAACATAGTTAACAACAACAGGTATGCCACCCGCTTCCCCAAGAAAAAACCATATGTTGTATTAGCAAAATGATCACTTATAGATCAAATAGACTCCACTGAGACAACTACATCAATCCCATTAACCCCGGGTGTAAACAAAGTACGAATATTCAATTTCTTCCTACTCGGTTTACCAGTAACATTAGCATATGGAAAAGATCCCATAATGACAGTATCCTCCAAAGAGTTTAGCTTTTCCTTCTTCACATCCATGTCGACCACAGATGGTGTTACACCCTTAATAACGACACAAACTGGAGTAACATCATTCAGGGTACCATCTGATTCAAAAGCAACATGAGTATTTATTACCACATTAGACGAGGTATTCATCCCCTCATCTACCCTGTTGTTTACCTTAGCAGAGACATCAATGGAACCTCTACTTTTCTCTTTAACCCCTTGTTAGATATTAGAAAAAGACTCGGTCACCCTGTGTATTTTACCGTTTATTGTTGCTCGTAGTTAAGTAGTTAATGTATAACATTTGGTAATGGGTCGGGTATTAAACCTAACATGTAAGCCCACTACTAAGGCCTTATGGCTGGTTTTACAGTTACTATATAAGCCTCTTCCATGCCTTGGAAGAGGTAGGTTAGTCATTTACATAATACAAGTTCATTTTCTCTCACTAGAAAGTTCTCTCTTACTTTCTCTCTCTAGAACTTGGCTAATCCACTAGTCATTCAATTTTGTTATGATTTCCAATATCTTACAATTGGTATCAAAGCACATGGGATGATTAGCTAGATTATATGTGCGTTTTTCTTGGTTAATTTTGATCAAAAGTTTAGTTTTTAAAGGTTTATAGTCATGTTCTTGGTTTTCTTTGATCTTGACCTTTGTGATGTTAAAGTTCATGTTTTTATAGTTGCTATAGCCCTCTAGTACCAAGTTGTGCAAAAGAAACTAGGCAAAAACGTTCAAAAGGGTGATTTTTAGATGTTTTTAAGTGAAAAACCAAATTTTTCATTCCAGCGAGTTAGGTTACTGTTCGAATATTGTTGATCCCTTGTAGATCTTTGATTAGCTTGTTAAAGCTTTAGTTATCTTAGATAAATCTAAAACAACTATGATAGAAACCTTGTGGTGTATATATAGAGATTATGGAATTAATCTTTATATACTCAGAAGAATAATAAGAACAATATCAAGAACAAAAGAACTTTCACTATATTAAACAAATCACAAAACAACTATATGTTTTGCCTAACAACTATGGTGTTTTTCTATTTGTGTATCTCTATTCGTTCATCTCTCTAACTATGTCGTAAGGGTTCCTTTTATACACCAAGGAAAAAGCCTAATAGGCTTACAAAATGTGTTAAGTGATCATGCATATCTATTCCTAATATAACTCATGCATATCACATAAGCAGTACTAATAAACTAACTAACAGTACTAATTTACACTGACAGTACTAACATTGTACTGACAGTACTAACTATAACTAGCAGTACTAATGACTTAGTTTATATTCTTCAATCTTCACTAGCAGTATAATCTTCAAGTAGCAGTACTAAGTCCTTTGAGCAGTATGAACTTGTAGAAACCCTTTAATTCCCAACAATCCTCCCCTAAACTTGTGATTTATCTTCAAATCATCAAGTTTGTTGAATTAAAGCTTTTTGGTTCTGAGAGGATTCTTTTAAACACTTTAGCTTCTTGATCTATTGGCTTCTGTAACACCCCCAAATTGGGTCGCAGCGGAATAAGGGTCCGGGACGTGTTACTTCAAGATCAATAGCACAAGATATATA
>BQNB010144236.1:0-16882 GCA_026074375.1 Tanacetum coccineum
CACGGTTCGGAGGGTTAACTTGATTGTAAGAACCCGTTGTCGCACAAACACTAGCTTGATTGTTATCGGTATTAGGACAATTATACTAAGGTCGAAAGTTGATCCGCAAGCTTATCAATTCTCTCATCTGTTTTACTAACACTTTCCTTAGAAGTTGTATTCATCCTAGAAATATTCGATTTATTACGTGAATAACGAACTTTTGATTTGTTTTCAATTATGTTCAAAGCCTCTCTAGTCATCTTACTCAAAAGATTTCCACCCGCCGCGGCATTTAAGGAGTCTTGATCGTTCTCGTTTAAACCATTATAGAAGGTATCAACTTGAGTTAACTCTGTAAATCCGTAGTGAGGACAGGCTCTAAGCATTTCCTTAAATTGTTCCCATGCTTCACTAAAAGTTTCCTTGAATTTTTGTGTAAAACGAGAAATTTTATTCTTTAAGTGAGTAGTTTTTGAAGGAGGAAAAAATTGATTCACAAATTTAGTAACGAGATCCTCCCAAGTCAAGATAGAATTAGGTGGTTCTTTCTCGTACCACAATCTTGTGTTCCCCTCAAGCGAATATGGAAACATCATAAGCTTAATAACATCATTCGGTGCATCTCTAATGCGTAAAGTTAAGGTAATCATTTTGAAACTATTAATATGAGCATGGGGATTTTCCCTTTCATAACCGTGAAACGGGTTAGCTTGAACTAGTTGTAACAAATTTGTCTTAATCTCAAAATGATCCGCATTAATTTCCGGTAAAACGATAGCTTCTCCATACCCTTCTGTGGGTGCACGGAGTAGTTCTTCCATTGTACGTTCCGCCATGGGTGCAACTTCAATGATAGTACGAAGCTCGGGTTCGACTATGTTTGGAGCACGTCCTCTATTTCGACGTCTCGGAATGGTTACGTTCGAATTATTTGGAAAATTGAAATTTCTAGTGCGCATGCACTAAACAATGAAATGATAAAAGAAATGAGAAAAGGAAATATGTTTGTTTACCAAATAATCAACAAACTTAGGGTAACTTTCTTAAGTAAAATAAATTTTACAAAAGAGGTGCGCCTTTTTCGTAAGTGACACAAACGGTAAATTTTTTTTGAATCTTTGGTTCAGGAACTTATTGATGGATAATACTTCAGTTGAAAGTATTATTTATTGGTGTTCTTTTACCAACTTTGTAAAATTTTTATATTTCTTATATTTACGAATTCACAAGAAAAATCGAAAAATCCAGAAGAGCAAATATTTTTTTGTATTTTTGTATTTATTTAACTTTTACTTATACTAAAAAGAAATTTTTTTTTTTTACTTTTTATATTTTTAATTTTTTTGTATTTTTGATTTTCTCAAAAGCGTGACCTTCGAAGACAAAAGGTTCTTCAAACCATGATCGACAAATGCAAACGAAGGAATCTTAATCACAAATCCCCGGCAACGGCGCCAAAAACTTGGTGTAATAATTTATATACACGTAATATATCAAAGTATAAAGAGATTTACTAAAAATCCTTGAGGACAAAGATTTAAAAGTTTCCTTTTTTTATTTTTCAAAACTTTAAAAAGCAAACTTTAAATCAGCTAATTATGAACATTTTTTGTGAAAACAACTTTTCTTAATCTAAAGGAATAAGCTGTAAATGGCTTAAACAAACAGAAAACACTCTAACTCTCTTTGGCTTTTTTATTCAAAACTTAATAAGCTTAAAAACTTATATAAGCTAAATTACAAGTAAACAAGCTACAAGTAATCTGAAATTACCCTATTAAGCTAGACTAAGCAGGAAATAGCAGAAGAAAAGGCAATAAGCTGAGAAATTAAAATAAGCATTTTGAACAAAATGGAGTTCCAAACAGTCCAACTAGCAACTTTTGAGCTTAATTTCAACTGAGCAAACAGATCCTTATGGCAATCTAACTTATACTTACTTAAACTATGACCTATAAGCTACTAAAATCAACTTTTAAAAACTATTTTGAAAATCAAGAGATTATCAAAAAAGTTGGTTGAAAAAAAAAGGTTTTACATTCTGTAGGAGCTGAGTACATTTTTGTATTTGAAAAGACAAATTGCAACATTTGAGCTTAAAAACAGATAGGTAAATGAGCTTATCTTCAAAAAGCAAGTTCAAAAATATGAAATCCAATCTACAATCTACTATTATGCTAAATATTAAAAGCTAAATTTTATTTTAACCTGCTGAAAATTAAACATGAAAATGGCCTTAAAGGCTGTTCAGCTACTGATGCATTTTGCAATGAAATGTCCAAAATCTAAATCTAACAATTGCAGGCCAAAGGACTATGTTACTACACCTTTAAAACACTTATCTAAAAACAAGCAAAACAATACTAACAACTAAAAACAGACTTTGAGCCTAAAATGCTAATGAAGCTGATTAATGCTAGCAGAATTAAACTACTTAAGCCAAATCACAACTTAAGCTGATAAAACTTATTTCAAACCCTTAAATCCTACTCTCATAAACCTCTAAATTGATTCAAAGATCAAATTTAAGGACTAGTTAACCTTTGACATCACTAACTTATTTAGTGCTGTCTAATGTCAAACATCCCTTTAACTTGTTAAAAATTATTTTAAGCTTATAAATTTCAGATTTAATGAACAATTCTCAAATACCAGATGCTAGATAGTTTATAACAAACCTAATGAACATGATTAAGCAAACAATTAAGCCAGAACATTAAGCTACTATACTAAGCTAATATTTTTGGTTTTTCAACTGATTTTTGACAAATAAATGAAAACTAAGTTTTTTAAACTAATATTTATACTAAATAAGCAACAATCAAGTACACTAAGCAGAAATAAGCAACTCTAATCTATAAAAAGCAATCAATAAGCAGTTTAAAGCTAATAAGCAAAATTAAAGCTATAAGAGAAAAATTAATGGAACTTACAATAGCCTATGCTCAAACAAGGCTACAATTGCTCCAAGAGATGATCAACAAGCTCTAGCTTATCCTAGGATAAGCTGGTGAGGTCCTGGAAGCCCATCCATTACTGTCTTCCCTTCCATTAATAAGCTGTGGTAAGATTGGAGTGGATTTGAGTATTACTTAAGCTCAGTTAAGCTTTAAGAGCTTAAATGAGAATGTAGCTAACTTATGTAGAGATTAAGACGGATTATTAAGAACTATTTGATCAATTAAGAGCTTATTAAACCAAATTGCTTATTAAGTAAAACATAAATTGCACATTAAAATGAAAACACACTTTTATTAATAAAAGAGTAACTGATTACAAACTTGAAAAAGAGATTACATTCACTGAATTAAGACATTACAATAAGCTAAATTGCAAAAACTAAAAGTTATTTAAAAACTACACTAAGCTAGCTAGAAACTACTCCTCGATGATTCGTTGTGAGTGAGAGAGGTCCTTTATTTATAGGGCAAGAGAGAAGCTTCCAGGCCTTCTTCACACGCTCCTCTTAGCTTAGATCATCACCCTTCATTGTCTTGCAATCATTGGATGCCCTCTTGTAGCCGTTAGATCAAAATGTGATCACACGGATTGCCAAGCTGGCAATCCTACTCTTTGGGAGTGAGTGTGTTTCTTTTAGCTTGATTTCAGTGTAAAATTTCCCTCAAAGTGTGTTTGTTTACATCCCACGTGTCATTCCTTGTCCCAATTGACCAATCAAAGGCTGTTGATGACGTTTCTTTTGCTGAGTTGTAAGCTTAGTACTTGGAATCTTGAGGCCACGTCATTAATTGAGCTTGGGAGGGGATTTTAACTTGTTTAATTGAGCAGGGTAATACTTGGGCACGACGATGAACAGTAACATCCATTTGGCGCCCTTTTTACCCGTTTGTTTGACTGAGGCATTTTGGGGCTTTGACTCGGGCCAAGATATAAAAGGGGTGGGTATTTGGGCCGGGTGTATATGGTTTTGGGTTTTAGTTAGATAGATAACGACCGTTAGTCTTTTATATTAAAAGGACTAACGGTGTTAAGCATTTAGGGCTTCTAATGAAAATGGTTTTAACATTAAGGGTATTTTGGGTATTTTAAGGGTTTTTGTCTTTTGTGGGTTGACCATTGTTGACCATGGGTTGACTTTGTGTTGACCAAGGTTGACCATTTGACCTTTTTGCTATCAAACTCCCGGCTCTTGTGCACTCTATCCGTTCCCGTGTTCGTGTTTGTCCGGTTTTGACCGTTTTCTTGTGATTTTTGCAATATCCGCACCTACACATCACAAATGACAAAACAAGCAATATACAAGCATAATTTGCACAATTTGTTCATTTTAGGGCCATTTTTGGTATAAAAAGGATATGTGATTTCTCACATATCAAAATTTCCCCAAACTAAGTGATTGTCGTGTCCTCACGCAATATTATATGCTCTAAAACCAAATACCTCAAAACCTCCCCAAACTAATCCTTTGAAAAGTAGCAAAGTCTTTTGTGGGGAGAGTTAAGAAATCACAAGTTATAAAACACCCCATTTTCCCATTTTTCAAAACTTTTCTTTTATTATTTTTTTTATTTTTTTTTATTTTTTATAATTTTCCTAATTTACAACTTACAACTTATTTATGTGTGACATAATGTATTGCTTTCATTATTCATTGATAACTTTTAGGATCACGGAACAAAAAGCACAAAAAAGTGTCCAAATGGATAAATTCATCGTCCCCGACTTTCACCTCTCCAAGCCAAGCTTAAAAACAAGATCATTGCAAAATACAAGTTATGATGCTAACACTACTCATAAAAACTAATTGTGTACTTACTTTTCCTCCCTTATTCCTAATTTCCTCTAAGGATTTTATTATTATTATTGGTGACAAATAAATTATGTCCTTATTAATAAAGTAAACCCGGTTTAGACCATTAATAGCTTGAAATCCTTTCCTAAAGAGACGATATGGTGAGAATAAGGTCCACATTAAGGTTCTAATTTCGCATGATTTAGGGGTTATCCTTTTTATTTCATCCGCAACAACTCAACTACGAGTCCAGAGACGGAGGCTTTATTTAGATAACCCCGGAGTTGAAAATTGGCTTTATTGTTATTATTATTGCAACATTATTAAACCTCGGTCCTTTAGAAGGCTGCAACATCGATTGTGAGCCGGCAAGATGCAGCAAATATATTTCGACCTCGGGAGAAAAGTCCAAATGAAAAATGTGAAGGAATCGTCAACTTCAACATTAATCTCACATCCCCCTAGGTCAAAACATTCGTATTCATTAAGCTCATCAAAATTGTTTATCACGGGCGCATCGGGCTCAATGTCGAAGGTAAAACGCTCATATTCAGGAATAGAAATATCATCGTTAAGCAAGTTGTTAAGAAAAATAATTTCCTCTTCCGAGTCAAAATCACTCTCAATACCCGGTGGTATCGAATCATCCGAACCGGGAAATATATCGATCTCTTCCCTAAGAGAGTCACTATCCTCAACGGGGATAGAAAATATGGGAAGAGACTCGATGATCGTATTTGGACTAGCATGAAAATTTTCCGGCGACCGGGAAGATGAATTACCGCATAGCAACCACATTTGACTAATATATTCCTCGTGTTTTCTAACAATTCTTGGAGGAATTGTTATGAGTTCATCATAGAACTCATGGAGGAGAGGATCATTCTTGGGAGAAAAAGTTATCAAAGTATCATGGTCGGATTCATTTTTAAAAGTGTTGTGGTTCATGATCGAAAAACACTTCGGGAGAAAGATTATGGGTGGTATTATCACTAAGCAAACTCTCAAGATAGAATATGTCTCCTTCTGAGTCATAATATTAAGATCGGCACTTAACAAGTCCATAGATGGAACATTCTCAACTCTAATAAATCGATTCTTCGCATTATTTAAAATCAATTTTGGGACTTGCAAGTCTTGACTTTGTTAAGCTTGACTTGCGTTTTATGCTCCTTGTATAAAAGATTAGCAAAATCAATCTATTTAAAGTTAAGGAGAAAGCTAAGATATAAAATCGGTCGGGTCAAAATTTACTTTTCATTGTCACCAACGGAAAGCCTACATTCGTGTCAACTATTTTTTATTTTTCAACATTTTTTCATTTTTTTATATGAAAACAATAAACTAGATATTAAGGCTTAAAAATTTAAAATTTTTGTGGGAAAACGGGGTACGTGAGAACAACGGGCAAAGGTAGGTAAGATCATATCGAAGATATACTACCAATACTAAAATTAAACATTGTCCTTATTGTGTCTAGCCTAAGGACTTAAAAACCCCATATCTAGAACCAAAACGTCAAATGCAATAATCAAGCGTGGAAAAAGTATCACAAAATCTCAAGCCATTTTTCAAGTATGATAAAAGAAAATGTTAGTCGATTATATTCTAGATATCGAATTACCCAAACTAATGGCAAGCAAAGGTGGGGGGGGGGGTGTTGGGAAGCTCGAGTGGACCGGGACAAAACACCGAACATGAGAGTCTTCAAAATTTTGGTTAATTACAAAAAAATCACAAGTTCAAACAAAAAAGGAATCAAAAGAGTACAAGCCTTCCTCAATTCACATTAGTAATAAGAAAGAAGAAAATGGATAAGCATGGGTTGCCTCCACGAAGCGCTTTGTTTTTTGGTAACGAGTCACATAGGCTTGACTCGATCCTCGAATTCATACGTTCTTGGGATGAAAAAGTGAAGACAAATTCAAGTAAAAAGTTAACTGACAACCGGCTCTTGAGAAGAAAATGAAAAGCGAAGATGTCGGGGTCAAAATGGTGTTTCATCCCGAAGGAGAAAAGAAGTTCTATGATGAGTAAACTGGATTTGGACAACCAATTGTAAGAAAAGATAATGGTGTCTTGGTTTTAGATGATCAATCTACTTTATAATGGAGAAAAAGTTTTCTCCTCAGATCTGGAATCAAAAAAATTTTACATTTTTTTAAGTATAAGTTCGGATTCATCCTTAAAGCATTGTGGTTCATGATCGAATAACACCTCGGGAAGAGATTATGGGTGTTCATCATAATCAATATTCATGATAGGAATCAGTCTCTCACTCTGAGTCATAATTCCTTCCTCAATTACGTAGAATTTCGATAGCTAGAAAGCATCGCTCATCATTATCGCCTCCTGGGTCGAAACACTCATCCTCATCGAAAAGAGGTGTGTTAAGTAAAACTGGCTCATCAAAATTAGAAACATTAGAGTCCTTGCTCTCGACATCCTCTAACATCTCTTTAAAAAGAGGATTAATGTTACTGGAGTTGTAATTGTCATCAAATTCAAAAAGAGGGTTTGAATAAACTTGAAAATTTTCTTCTTGAACATCCTCCTTAAGAAATGATTCGTCATCTCCCGGTGGAGGTAAACAAGCTGGAGCAAATTCATCGGTAAACTTCTCAGGATTAGGATCAATCGTAATCGTAGGTGAAAAATTTGTTGACGGATCACGGTTAAGCAACAATTCAATTTCTCTAAGTTCGGCTTCAACATCAACATCCTCATTTCCCGGTGGAAATGGGTCAAGAAGAGCGAGTTCATCGGCGAACTCCTCAAGAAGAGAATCTCTAGTCTCAAAAGATGTGAGACTAGGACGAGAATTAGAAAGCGGAGTGGTACTGCCACTCAAGAAATGATTTGATTTTTTCAATCTTAAAACTTCTCCAACACTATCCTCGCATGAAACATCAATGAAATTAATCATTTTAATCGACTCGTTTGCATGCTTTTGAGGATGCTTATTGACATGAAAAATTAATCGTTCATCCCCGTTCCTTAAGATAAGCTCTCCTTCGTACACATCAATTAAGGCACGGCTGGTCCTCAAAAAGGATCTTCCTAAAATGAGAGGAACTCGAGGATCGGCTTCAAAATCAACAACAACAAAATCGGTAGGAAAGTGAAAACTCCCAACTTTGATAAAAACGTCTTCAGCGAATCCTTTAGGACGATTAATGGATCGATCTGCTAATTCTAAAGTCATTCGTGTGGGGGGTGAGTTCGGGTAGGGATAACTTTTTCCAAATAGAAAGGGGCATAAGATTTATGCTCGCGCCAAGATCGGCCAAGGCGTGACATACATCCATTCTCGAGAAATCACATGGAATAAGAAACTTTCCGGGATCTCCAAGCTTTTCGGGAAGATTTTTAAGGAGCATCGCCGAGCAATTCTCGTTCAACAGTATCTTAGCTAATTCAAGCAACTTTTCTTTATTCATGAGCAAATTCCTAATCATAGGAGCAAATCTTGGCATCAAAAGTAAAGCGTCTGCGAAGCTAATGTCGAAGCGCAAATCTTGAAAGATTTGAAAGATCTTCTCAATTTGATTCGAAGCTTTGTCACGGGACTTTTGATCATTACGTCGCGAAGGATATGGAATATTCGGCTTAGGTAAAGTCTTCGGAACATCGGGTTTCAGAATCGAAATAGGGTTAACCGGAGGTGGAATGTGAGCGGTACTTCCTTGGAAATTATTTTGCTCCTTATCCGTTGTCTCCTCGGTTTCTCGTTCTACTACCTTTTTGGGAGAAGGATTAGTAGGAATCGAGGGTCCCTCATAAGCGACACCACTTCGAGTAGTGATTGCTTTCATCTCACCCTTCGAGTTTGGAATGGTATTACTCGAAAGAGTACCCGAAGTTGAGGCTTGGTTTTGAAATAAATTTCCTAAAATACTTCTCATATCGTTTCCTAGATTTCTCCTAAGATTTTATTCTTGTTTACTAAAATTCCCCCTTAATTCATTAATTTGACTTTGCAAATTTCTCATTAATGACTCATTAGTTTTTGCATAAGCTGAAAATTCATTTGGAATTCCTTGTTGAACTTGATTATTATGAGCTTGAAAAGGTGGGTTTTGAAATCCTTGATTTTGAAAATTCGGAGCATGAGTAATTGGACCTTGGTTTTGAAAATTTGGTGCTTGATTATTTGAAGCTTGAAAACCTTGATTACCATGAAAATTATTTCCCCGATTAAAATTATTCCCTTGACCTTGATTTTGATTAAACCTATTTTGACCATTGTTTTGCACCGGAGCAAAACCAGGTGGTGCCATATAGTTGCTAGCACGGTTTTGAGGGTTTACTTGATTGTAAGAACCCATTGCCGCATAAACACTTGATTGATTGTTATCGGTATTAGGATAATTGTACCAAGCATGAGGCCCACTACAAGTAACACAAATTTCCTCAACCGCTATAACCGGAGCGGGAGTGACAACTTTCTTAGAAACAATTTCAACTAAGGTCAGAATTTGGTCTGCAAGCTTATCAATTCTCTCATCCGTCTTACTAACACTTTCCCTAGAAGTCGTATTCATCCTAGAAACATTCGATTTATTACGTGAATAACGAACTTTTGATTTATTCTCAATTATGTTCAAAGCTTCTCTAGTCGTCTTACTCAAAAGATTTCCACCCGCCGCGGCATTTAAGGAGTCTTGATCATTCTCGTTTAAACCGTTATAGAAGGTATCAACTTGAGTTAACTCCGTAAATCCGTGGTGGGGACAAGCTCTAAGCATTTCCTTAAATCGTTCCCATGCTTCACTAAAAGTCTCCTTGAATTTTTGTGTAAAACGAGAAATTTCATTCTTTAAGTGAGTGGTTTTCGAGGGAGGGAAAAATTGATTCACGAATTTGGTTACGAGATCCTCCCAAGTCAAGATCGAATTAGGTGGTTCTTTCTCGTACCAAACTTTAGCGGCCCCCTCGAGTGAATATGGAAACATCATTAGCTTAATAACATCGTTCGGCACATCTCTAAATCGTAAAGTCGAGGTAATCCTTTTGAAACTATTAATATGAGCGTGGGGATTTTCCCTCTCATAACCGTGAAACGGGCTAGCTTGAACTAGTTGTAGCAAATTCGTTTTGATTTTAAAGTGATCCGCATTAATTTCTGGTAAAACGATAGCTTCTCCATACCCTTCCGTAGGTGTACGGAGTAGCTCTTCCATTGTTCGTTCCGCCATTGGTGCAACTTCAACGATAGTACGAAGCTCGAGTTCGACTACGTGTGGAGCACGTCTTTTTATTTCGACGTCTCGGAATGGTTACGGGTGAATTATTTGGAAAATTGGAATTTCTAGTGCGCATGCACTAAACAAACAAATGACGAGAGAAAAATATATATATAAAATATTTTTGTTTTACCGAATAATCAACAAACTTAGGGTAACTCCCTTAAGTAAAATTTGCAAACGGGGGACGTAGTGGGAGCGAATCGCCTTAAAAACGTTTGTCCCTTCGGGTCGTAGTTCCGTGGAACAACCCTCCTAATAGCTTATTTCACAAAAGAGGTGCGCCTTTTCGTAAGTGACACAAGATGGTAAATTTTGAATCTTAAGTTCGGGAACTTATTAATGGAATATTCACAAATTCTCTAGTAAGAGAATTAAATTGCAGTGGTATTCGAGGGAGTGAAAATTGATTCACGAATTTGGTTTACTAGTTCCTCCCAAGTCAAGATCGAATTCGGTGTTCTTTCTCGGCCAAACTTTAGCGCCCCTCGAGTTGAATATTGAAACTTCATTAGCTTAATAAACATCGTTTCGACACATCTCTAAATCGTAAATTCGAGGTAATCCCTTTTGAAACTATAAAAGAGCGTGGGGAGTTTCCTCTCATAACCGTGAAACGGGCTAGATGAACGAGTGTGTAGCAAATTCCGTTTGATTTTAAAGTGATCCGCATTAATTGCTGGTAAAAGGATAGCTTCCTTCCATACCCTACCGTAGGTGTCCGGAGTACTCTTCCATTGTTTTCGTCCGCCATTGGTGCAACTTCAACGATATTACGAAAGCTCGAGTTCGACAACTTGTGTATTCACGTCTTTTTATTCGACTCTCGGACATTGTTACGTGAATTAATGGAAATTGGAAATTTCTAGTGCGCATGCACCTAAAACAAACAAATGACCGAAGAAAAACTATAAAGTATAAAATATTTTGTTTTACGAATAAATCAACAAACTAGGGTAACCCTTAATAAAATTTGCCACGTGGACTAGTGGAGCGAATCGCCTTAAAAACGGTGTCCCTTCGGGTCGAAGTTCGTTGAAACAACCCTCCTAATACTTAATTCACAAAAGAGTGCCCATTATTTCGTAAGTGACACAAGATGGTAAATTTTGAATCTTAAGTTCGGGAACTTATTAATGGAATATTCACAAATTCTCTAGTAAGAGAATTAAATTGCTTGTGTATTTTAGTATTTAAGAGAACAAAATAAAAATCGAAAAATTCGGAAGAGCAAATATTTTTATGTTTTTATATTATTTATTAAACTTCTACTTATAATAAAAAGAAAAAGAAAAATATTTTTTTACTTTTTATATTTTATATTTTTTTGTATTTTTTTTCAAAAGACGTAACTTTCGAAGACGAAATGTTCTTCAAATCACCACGTCAAATGTCAAACTAAGGAATCTTACACGAAGTCCCGGCAACGGCACCAAAAAACTGATGTATAGTTATAGTACGTAAAATAATATAACGATGATGAAATTCCTAAACTACCCTTGAGGACAAAGGTAGTAAGAAAAATCACACGAAAATATCCTACGTTTTACAGGTAAGTGATTACCGGGTCGTTTTTCCCAAAGACTTATGAAATTGAGACCCTCTTTAATTTGGACAATGATTTGAATTGTTTCGAAGATAATTGTTTTCAAAAATTCCCTAATAGTGAGCAAATAAAGGCACAATTTAAAACTAACTACGAAAAACGTTAACGGGTATTAAGAAAAACGCGATAAATAAGCAAGTACACTAAAATTAAACCCTAAATGATTTTCTAAACTTTTTCTAATCCTAATTAACTAAAAGAAAAAGCTAAGGAAATTCTAAACTGAAGGTGATTTAAGCTAAAAACGAAGAAAACGAAAGTGAACAAAATCTCGTACTTTAATAATTAAACTTTTCAAAATATTAACCCTAGAAGTAAATTTCAAACCGAATGCCTAGAATATGATGAAAGAAAATTTTATTAAAAAAATTAATTTTTGATTATTTTTCTAATTAATAAAAAAGATAATATATTAAAAATATTAATAATGTAAGAATATTATATATAATAATTATAATATAATAAAATAAAATAAAAAAATAAAAAAAAAATAATAATAATTAATTAAAATAAAACAATTAATAATAAAAAAATAAAAAAAAATAAAAAAAAAAAAAATTAATAAAAAAAAAAAAATAAATAACTAAAGTTATAAAAAAAATATAAATTAAATATAAAATAATATTAAAATAAAAATAATAAAATATAATTAATATTTTTTTGATTATTTTTCTAAAAAAAATGAAAAATAAAAAAAAGTAATAAAAAATATAAATATAAAAAAATAATAATAAAAAAAAATATAATATAAAAAAATACTAATAATTAAATAAGAAAAATAGAAAAAAAAAAATAAATAATTTAATAAATTTAAATAAAAAAAATAACAAAATTAAAAAAATAAATATAAAATAAATTAATATAATAAAGGAAATAAAAAAAACCTATTAATCTAAAATAAAAAAACTTAAGAAATTAAAAATATTTTTCTAAAAATTAATAAAAAAATAATTATAAAAAATAAAAAAATAAATTCTAAAAAAAAAAAGAAACTATAGAAAATTTTTCCCCACCCCCTAAATAAAACAAAAAAAAAAAAAAAACAAAACAACAAAAAAATATAAATTCGAATGAAATATTTATAAGAATATTAAAGATAATAAAAATAATTAAAAAATTTATATAATAAATTAAATATAAAAAAAAAAAAAAAAAAATAAAAAAAATAAAAAAATAATTAAAAAAATAAAAAAAATAAAATAAAAAATACTATAAAAAATAAAATAAATAAAAAAAAAAATAAAAAATTTAATAAATAATTATAAATAAAAAAATTAAATAATTTTAGTATAAAAATGAAATGAATATTTAAATATATAATAAATATAAAGTATTTAAAATTATAATAATATTTAATATAAAAAGATGGTAAATAAATAAGTAAATATTAAAAAATAAAAAAAGATAAAAAAATTAATAAAAATAATTAAAAAAATAAAAAACTAAAAAATACAAAAAGATAATAATTAAAAATTAAATATTAAAAAAAAAATTAAATAAAAAGAATATAAATTAAAAAAAATATATAAAAAAAAAAATATTTATAAATAAATAAAAAAAACAAGGAAAAATAAAAAATTATTATAAAAAATGAAAAAAAATTAAAAAAAAAAATAAAGAAAATTACTAATATATAAAAAAATTAAAAAAAAAAAAAAAATAAAAAAAGAAATTTTAATTAAATATTAATAATATAAATAAAAAAAAAAAAAAATATATAATAAAAAAAAAAATTAAAAAAATTTAATAAAAAAATTTAAGGGAAATATAAAAAAAATATGAAGGAAGAGTAGAAGGAATAGGAGGGAGAGGGAGGGGAGGGTGGAGAGGGGGGGTGGAGGGAGGCAGGGGAGGGAGGTGGGGGGGAAGTTGGTTACTGGACGTTTGGGGAAAGCACTGAGGACACTCTTTTAGTGTCATAGTGTTGGTTAGTTTGAGAAGGAGGGTTTTTGTTTAATTTTGACTTTTGTGGTTACGTCACTATCAGTCTCATCATATCTCACACTACTAACATAGAATTTATGATTGATAGAAAATTGGTATTAAAAAAATTATTTTTTGATATTTTCTAAAAAAAAATAAAAAAGGTTGTAAAAAATGAATGAAAAATATGGAATATTTCTTTTAAAATATAAATTTTATTTTTAATTAATAATATTGTTTTATGGTTTTTTTTGTTTTTTTTTTTTGTTTTTTTTTTGTTTTTTTTTGTGATCTTTTTTTTTTTTCTTTGTTTGTTTGTTTTTAATATAAATTAAAATTTTTAATTTTAAAATAAATATAAAATAGAAAAAATAATAATATTGATATTTTAGGGGGGGGGGGGGGGGGTAGGGGTGTTTTTTAAAATATAAAATATTTTTAAGAAAAAAAAAAAGATTTAAAAAATAATATAATAAAAAATATATAAAAAAATAAAAAAATAAAATTAAAAAAAAAAAAAACAAAAAAAAAAAAAATATAAAAAAAAAATTTTTTTTTTTTTTTTTTTTTTTTTTTTTGTTTTTTTTTTTGTTTGTTCTTTTAATTTTTTATAAATAAAGTAAAAAAAAAATAATTAAAAAATTATATAAAATAAAAATATAATAAAAATTAATAAATAAAAAAAAATATTATTAAATTAAAAATATAAATAAAAAAAAAAAATAAAAAATAAAAATTATAAAAAAAATAAAAAATAGAAAATAAATAAGAAAACACAACAAACCAAATAACAAACAACCCCCCCATCACCCAAACCCCCCCACCATATCCACCACCCCCCCACACCAAACTACCAACCCTCCACCCTCCACCCCCCCACATAAAGCCACATACCTCACACTCACCCAACCGCCCCCACACAACACAAAAAATCCAAAACACCCAAACACCCCACACACCCCCAACCAACAACCGCACACACAAGCACTTCACCACCTACCCTAACCTTTCCCCAACCCATACAACCCACCCCCACCACCCAGCCCCCACCCGCCACCCACATAACCCTCCCCCCCACACCTCCCCGCCCGCCCACACCGACAAACCCCCACAGCCCCCCCCCCCCCCCCCCACATCCACACCCCACCAACACACCAGGCCCATCCAACCCCCAAACATAATCCCCCCCACCACACCCCACACCCTCCCCCCCACCCTCACCATCCCCCCCTCCCAACCACCCACCAGAAATCCCCCCAACCCCCCCCAACCCCTGCCCCCCTCCACCCCACCCCTCCCCCCCCCCCACACCCCCACCCCCCCCCCCAAAACAACCCCACGCCCCTCCACCAACCACCAGCCCACCACCCCCCCCCCAATCCCAACCCCACGCACGCAACACATCAAACGCAGCCCACTACCCCCCAAGCCCCCACCAACCCCCACTCCAGACCCACCCCAAACCCCTAATCCCACCCCCCCCCAAACCCGCAACGCAAAACCACTCCCTCCAACCCCCCACCCCCACTCCCCACCCTCACCGCCAAACCACCCCACCCACACCCTGCGCCAACCCAACCACCCCACACTCCTACCCCCACCCCCCACCAGGTGTCACCCCCCCAAAGGAAACCCCCTCACCTCACCCCCAAAACCACCCCCCACCACCAGCCCGATCGCCCCCCCCACCCTCCACCTCCCACCCCCCCCCCCACCAACTCCAGCACCAAACACCCACCTCCAAAACCCCCAAACACCACACCCCCCCACCACAGAACACACACTCCAGCGTCCCGCTCCCCCCGCTCCACCCACCCCCCCCTCCCCTCAACCAAACCACCCCCCCCCCCCTAAAACAGAAAACCCCCGCCCGCACAACCGCGACCACCCCCACCCCAACCCCACAACCCCACCCCCCCCAATTGCCCAAAAAAGAAAAAAACCATCAAAAAATCCCTGAATAAACCCCCCCAACCAACCCTCCCCAGACACCCCAACCTCACCCCCCACCTCCCCAATACACCCCGACTCACCCTCTCACTCCGCCATCCTCACACCTACACCACCACACCGTAAGCACCACTCCATCCCGCGGTCCCCACCCGAAAGCCTCCCGACTAGCTATCTAAAACATCCCACCCGTCACGCCCCCCCTACAACCAAACTAAACGCTGCACCAAGTGCGCCTTCCCTGACCCAAGGGCGCATAGATCTATGAGATTAGAGAGATATAAATAACCCATTGAATCTTCTTGATCGGTAGTTTGTTATATTCCATCTCCCCCCACAATTACCCCTCTTCCCTTTTTCTATTTTTAATTCAACAACTTAGAACAGCAAACTAGACACCCGCTAACAAAAAGCAAAATTTAGAAGCTTTTATGAACACAATAAATAAGCAAAAATTGGCTAATCACACCGACATCACCGCCCTATAACAATTTTTTAAAATTTCTTCAACACACAAAAACACAAATCAGTCACCGTCAATCTCCAACCAACACAAATAAGCTAAGTCTAACCATAAAAACCTACTAAAAACTATTTGAACTTAAACTTAATTGAAAATGACAAGCCATCCGAACCATAAGCTAAAAAAGATCAATAAGCTTTTTTTTTCTTTTTCAAAACCAGTTATCAAACAGCCTGACCAGGCATCTTTGAGCTTATTTCTAAGCAATCAAACGGATCCTTATGAAAATCTAGCTTATACTACCTTTAAGCCTGGCTTATGAGCTACTCTAAACAATAAACAAAAGATATTTTGAAATTCAAATAAGCAGTTAAAAAGCTAACTGAAAAGGCTACTTGTATAGATTAACTATGTTTTTAGTTTTTTAAGGAAAAGACTTAATAAGCTAAAACTGACCCTAATAAGCTATAAACTACTTAAAAATTATCCTAATAAGCTAGTTTGAACAGGAATTAAGCAAAAACATAAGGACTTATAAGCTAAAAATCTCAAATAAGCAGTTTGGTGAGAAACTGCTAACCCAAACAGTCCCTTAAGGCAACTTTAAGCTAAAGGATCCTTATGGACTTTTGGCTTATACCAACTTAAACCTTGACCTATTAGCTATTTAAAAAAAAAACTACTTTTAAAAAGTATTTTGAAAATCAAATGATCAATGAAAAAGCCAGTTGAAAAAGCTGAAAATTCATTTTACTCTACTTTTGGTTATTGAATAAAAAGACAAAGTGCTAGTTTTAGACTTAAAAAAATAGATAAGCAAATAAGCTCTTTAAACTAAAATAAGTCCTATTCTATCTAGAATGGCCTAAAATCTAATTGTGCACAAAAAATCAAAATCTAAAAACTACTTTTACCTTCTGAAAATTAAGCTTTAAAATGACTGTTTGTCTGTTTATACT
>BQNB010144237.1:0-16882 GCA_026074375.1 Tanacetum coccineum
TATGGACGACTTTACATCTATAAGTATCTATACAGAAATCTATACTATAACGCGTCGCAATTTATATTCACAAGTCTATGTGATTTATATCTAAAGAGAATATAAACATTATTTGCAAATTACTAAGTACATATATTTTCTCATCACGTTTTTTATTTATATCGTTGTCGTTGATTAATGTGTGCAATTATCCGAATTATATATCACGGTTCGCTCAACTTGCTTAAGTCTCTTATCAAAAAATCTATTTTTAATCCCTTGATTTTTCAAATAATAATATATATAATATATATTTTATATTCTTTTATTCTCATAATTTTTTTCTTTTCTGTTTTTCCTGCCTACCTTGTCGTGCCCAACAGTGGGCTTATACCCACTTGTTTTGTGTTCTCTCCTTCCCATCATATGTATGCATATAAAGAACATTTCCCTGTTTCCTTTTTGCTGCACAACCGACGCAACAACAATGAGTTTAATACTCACTGTTTCGGTCTCTTTTCTTCCACAGCGAAACCCACAACCTATATGTAATAGTTTACTACCTATTTGCATGTTTACGACCTACGTGGTTAGCAATAAGGAGGCTTAATCTCGAGTCACAAGGGTGATTTTGTGTGTGCTATAACAGACGCAACCGTGGCTGTTATGGCTACGTCTCCTTGCAACGCAACAACCATGACAAGGTGGTACCCTTTCACGACTTAGTGGTACGTCTCATGTGCTATTTGTGTCAAGAGGTTTATGAGGTATGGGCACAAACCAACGAGCATGAGTTGCTCGTCTTTAACCAAGCCTGTGACGCACCATTCAACGAGAAAAGGTCACTGTGGTTCGCCTTGGGTTGCTTGATCACGCCCATGGTATGTGTCGAGGTCATAATGCAAGGGTTTCTTCAACCTTTCATGAGAAACCCTAGGGTTCCTTACCCCTAACGAGTCAACATATTCGATCACCGACTGACTAGGGTTTTCACAAAGCTTTTTGGCTTGTTACGTGTTTATATGTGTGATGTGTTGTTTAGAAATGTTACTATATTTTGCTCATTTCATGCACGACACGACCGTAGCCTTTACATGCGTGCGTATATACGAACCATACATGGTTTGTACCATGTGGTTGTGTGCATATCGTGCAAGGCCGACGCCTTCGTCTAGCTTGCCATGGCTAGACATGCCTTGGTTTTTGGGTCGAATGTATGCTTATAATGTGTATGCCATAATAAAGTTAGGCGTTGAGCCGCGAGGGTTACTTACCGAGGTCCAAGCTTGTTAGTCGATGAGGAGGAAATGATGATGATAAGAGCTCAAACTACTCTTGGTTTCCACCCCTTGTAACCCGTTGTCCCCCTAGCTCTTGCACCCAACGAAAATCCTCACTTGAGTCGTATCGTTATGAATTCTTGTTTTAAAATTTTAGTTATGATAGAATTGTTCATGCAAGGTTCCACATTTATACGTAAAGTGTTGGCTTGGTTACTAAGATTTTACATGTGAATGTATACTGTACCCACTATTGACGCATATGATACTATTTGTTATGATTACCTTTTTTATAATACTGTTAAAGAATAGATACTATTTGTTGGATTGAAATTGAAATGAAATTGAAACAAGACGTAGCATGTGAATGTAAGGTGTAGGACATGGGATGTAAGAATGCAATGATAGTGTCAGTTTGCTTATTTTGAATTTTCTACGGATTGACTTTGATAAGTATTTGCATATTAGCGTTGTGAGGAAATGAAACATCAACGTATGTTGTTTACTTGGTAATATTTAAATATTGGCCCATTCGTGGTTTTATTTATTGAGGTATAGACGGGTTTACAAAATAATATAATCGTGCGACTCTGTTTCGCGCGGCGTAAAAATAAAATATGATTTTTATTGTTACGTGTTTTTTAAAGTGCCCCTTTTTGATCCGTAAACAAAACGATGATTTACACGTGTTATTATATCTCTTAAATAGTGCAAAATGTTGTATGTCGCTTGAAGAGTAACTTTTATTGGAAAAGTAACAGCAAATTTTCAATAGCTTGCGATACATAAAGCAACAAGAAGTCCTAAATTTTTCCGAGGTGCTATATCACATATGAAGTTGAAGTTGCTAATATCCCGTGTGACTCGAAAATAGATGATGATTCAGAGCATGAAGCTGATGATGACATGAGATATGATTCGTCTGATGTTGCATTTACTGAATGGTTGGGATCGAAAATTTTCTACTACAAGACAACGGATCATTATACTATGAAAGCATTATGGATTTACTAGATCAGAGGAGAGGATGAGGTTGAGCTCACAGATGAGGAATCTTCTGATTATGGATGAAGTTGCTAAAGTCTTTAGGATCAACACTAGTTTATTTGTTTTTGAAACAACTATGTGCAAGGCATTCAAAGAATTTAACTATCTTTTACAAATCGATCCAGACTTACTTACTAATGACATTGAGGGATTCAAAACCTACAAAGATTACAAAGATGATTGGATCTATGAATGGAACAAGGACATACCATGGGTAGATGAGAAGACATGGACTAACGTTGGAGTTTGGATGTAAAACCTAAAAATCTCAATAAGAGTAAAATGACCAAAATGCCCCCAATGAAAGAAAAATGCATAAAAGCTTAAATAAATTCATTTAAGTGTTAGAAATTATGAAAATACAAAATATGGCAATTATAACATTTCCGCAAGAATAAAATACCTTAAGTTTATACAATAAAAAAATATTAATAATTATTTAATAAAAATTATGCCGAATTAATTAATAAATAATATAGATACATACTAACAAATTAAATAAGATAAATTAGGATAATGGCAAAATAAATATTGGTAAATTAGAAATCAGATTTTAGTCATTTTAAAAGCCCAATATTTCAGCCTAAATACCTTATTATATTCCTTAAGCATTTTTAATTTGTAAAACTCTAAAACTAAAAACCACCGAAACCCTAAAAATCCAAAAGTGACGGCACAAGATTTTTTCCAAGGCTTGCACTATATTTTATGGATGATTTGAAGGTCAAGGAGTGTGGAAAAATAGTGGAATATTTTTATAAGGCTTTGTTCGATTATGGTATTGGTTTTGGGTTTCGAACAAGCAACCGGTTCATAAATTTCAAAAAATACTAAGCATCATCCAAGGTATTTTTTTACAACTACTTATTCATCCATAAAAGTTCGATCTATGCATAAGAAAAATGTTCATGCATTTTTATTTTGATTTTATAAATCAAATCATATTCGAAACCCCTAAATTTAGTTAAATATGAATCAGCATAAAAACTATTTTGTACATCCGACTTATTTTTTCTAAGGGTTCTTATTTATCTCCATATAACTCAGATAAAATGTTGGAAAAATTTAGAAATGATTCGAATAATTATGGAGATTTATTTGTGTTCACCGATTTCGAAAATAAGGGAAAAAGGAAAGAAAATAGTTAAAATGAATTAGGGTTAAGGTTTTACTATTTTTTACAGTTTACATTACAGCAATGAAATGGAAACAATTATATTATGCATGGAAACATTCAAATAATTGTATTTAGAGATTTCATAGATACCCGAATGCCTATAATAAAAGTATAAGGGACTTGTTTTTGTAATTTTACTGAAACCTATGGGGTCTGTTTTTTATACATGTTATTTATATTTAATAAATACTGGAAAAAAATAAGATGGGGGGTAAAAAATGTCAATTTGATATTATTATATTTAAACCTACTATTTATAGAAACCTCCAATATATAAGAAACATTCTATTTAAATGGAAACTATACTATAAATAAAAACCTGCAATATTTTATTGGAAAGCTAATTTGACGAAAGTCTATTATGGAAAGTTTAATTATGGAAACTTATTAAATCAGGAAAGTTAGCATTTATGAAAAGTTAAAATAAGTAAAGTCCTATTTATTGGAAACATACTATAATTAGAAGCTTCTAATTTTGAAATTACCCAATAAAAACAAGAATCTACTCAAAGAAACAACTAAACATGATATGTTAATCATGGAAAGTACTAATCAAGGAATCATACTAATTATAGAAAGTTACTAATTATAAAAAGTTACTAAAAATAGAAAGTTACTAAAAATAGAAAGTTACTAAAAATAGAATTACAAAATGGAAAGAAACCTTAATCAAGAACAAGAAACTTATATCATGTCCTTTAACATGTAATCGCATTAAGCAGGAGTAGCTTCCATCTTCTTATCCATCTCTTTCCGTTACTGCTGGACATAAGGTACGGATATTCCGTCCTTTCAGTAAGGACATTCTTTCTTTTCATGATTCATCCCCAGAACTGCTATGCTTCCCCATTTTTATGTCTTTTGCCATGATCCTTTACATGTTTGATTTCAAGACTTATTCTATTGCCCGAGCTATATATACGCATGACCATGATTTACATGACTTACCACCTAGTCATGGAGGTACCATGACCGTGACACATGAGGCACCTGTATCACGACTCTTTCGCGTTGAGAGTGATTTCACGCGGCGTCCCTTTTCATGTTACCAGATTATATTTCATGTTTGGCCATTATTATTCAGGGGCGTATGGGGTGCGTCCTATTACATGTTGTTCACATTCAATGGTGATTAGTTGGGTGTGTGCTCTACAACCCATCACATTGGGCTGATCCCACCACCCATATTATTATAGAGAGGTCCACCCCTCATTACATGTTGAGGCTGCCCCATTATTATATGCATGTATTCCACGCAATTATTATTATGACATGTATGATTTATATGAGCTCGAGGCATTCCTTAATATTTTATGTTTTATACTATCCATGATATTTCATGACATCTTTACTTCGTATTACCATGCTTTACATGTTTATTTCCTATTCTTCATGACGCATTCTCCAGGTTTCCTCATGACACTTTTGATCTTTCCGCTACTTTGTATTTACTATCCAGGATTCATACTTATTAATTACATTGTTATTATATCCGTTCACTGAGCGTTATGCTCAGCCGTATTTTTCTTTCTCTTTCTTATACGGCAGGTATCTAGCGGGAGATTGGGCATGAGAGAGTGTGTGCTTAGGAAGTGACCTATTTAGCTTCCTTTCTTTATATCGCAGACATTTTGATGTGCTATACTATCTTGGACACATGTTTCGTCCTTTAGACTTCTTTTACGTTATTCATGTTGATCTCATAATTGGGAGCCGATGTTTGATTCCGGCTTTCCACCTTGTCCTATGTTATCATTTATGACTTTATGCCTTTATTATGCTTTGATATGACACCATGATTATGACGTTTCGGCCTACTCTCCGGAGCGGGTTTGGGTCGTTACAATTATGGTATCAGAGCTCAGGCTTTCGACCTGTAGGCTCTAAAACTTGACTTGTGAGGATTGGGTAGACATTAGGTTCCTTCAGAATCGACGTTTATCTTCTGTCGCGTTTTGACCTTTTAACCGTTTAATCATTAAACCCTTTTTGCAAATGTCAGATGGTGAACACTCGTACCGATGCCGCTTATCATTATTGTAGTCAAAACCTGATCTTGTAACTTCCTATAATGTTGAATAAGTCCCAGATTAGTCCCTCTTATTTCATTCGTCTTCATTTTGTCTCATCAAATCAAGAATCCCAACAATCTTCCCCAATTTGATGATGACAAACAAACAAAGACGCTTACGTGAACTTTCATCATAAAGCCTAAGCTTCCCCTGAAGTTGAGATGTAATCATCTCCCTGAATGAAACAAAATCTTCCTTTGTAGATAGCTTCCCCTACCTTATGATCATGTCCACCACACTATAACAGCAAATCAATAAACCTGTAATTTTCTTCCCCTTTTTGTCTTCATCCAATAGGGGTCTTCTGTAGATATGCAACTTGGATCATAACAGCTACAAATCATATACCACAACTACTAATCCAACCTTCCAATACTCAAAATACCCTCCATGAAGCATAATACGAAAAATGACTTTGAGCAGTAGAAATATAAACTAGCAGTAGTAATAAAGATCAGCAGTAGTAATGAAACACTTCCCCTCAAGTGGTGCATGTTGATGGTTAAATATGTGAACAATAAGCTTCCCCTGAAAAGTATATTAACCATCTCTTGAATCTTGAATTCTGTAGGCTCTTTGTAATGATCACTGATGAAGAAAACTAAGTATAACGTACTTGATGCTGAAGTAGAATAACCCAAACTTGTGTCTTATGTCTTGCACTATAATATGATAAGAACTCATAATCTTCTTCTTCGTTTTATGAGTAGACCTCGATCTCTTGATAAATCCGCATGCCTATACATGAGTCACTGACCACGTGATAGTAAATACCTGTGAGTACTACAATGTATCTCCTTACATCAGGTAAAAACTAGTTTTATCAAGTCTTCATCATAAACCGTATATAACCAAACAAGTTATCTCCAAGACCAAAAGATATAATAAGAACACAAACCCGTGAAAATCCACTTCATCTTCAAATAAATGATAAGTAATCCTCTTCGTAACCAATTAAACAATAATTCCAAAAACGAGCCATAAATCAATTAATTATCTTCCCCTTAAATGAAGCATTCAAGATCCAAAAACCATCCAAAAACCATCCAAAATTCATGTATTACCCGATATCTGATAAAGCAAGCAGTACGTTCTAAGATATCGGATAACACTAGCGGTACTTTGATCACAACGAGCAGTACTTTAATATAGGGAGCAGTACCTTGAATAATGAATGAGCAGTACTTTCATATACCTCAGCAGTACTTAGATTTGCTCCAGCAGTACTTTCATATTCTTGAGCAGTACCTTCAAGAACTTCATCAGTACCTTCATTCTTCGACCATAAAACCTTGAATCCTAGATCGAGAGCCTCTTGGCTCTGATACCACTTGATAAGATCGTTTTAAACTCATCTAGGATCGTTTTACCAATAACAATTGTAACAATTATGCACAGCGGAATTAAACAAACACAATTGTTATTGAACAAGGTTTTTCATTGAACGATTCCTATTTACCCCAACCTATAACATGGGGCTACACCAACTACTATGGTGTACTAACTAACTAACTAACTAATATACAAAGCACACACACTTTGTAATCAGACTCTCATTGGAGAAGTCTGTGTTTTCTATGGATGGATTGATAAAACTACACGCCTATGATCTCTTTATATAGGGAGAGATCATAAGACGTTACAAAGGAAAACTTAATTGACACTTATCAACATTAATTAGTATTCAAACCACATTAATGATATTTATCTCACTTTAACGCTTATCATATAATAATATTTATCTTCAACTTGTAAGCTTATCATTAATGATATTTACTTCAACTTGTTAACGCTTATCATTTATAGTAAGTCAAAACCTGATCTTGTAACTTCCTATAATTGAATAAGTCCCAGATTAGTCCCTCTTATTTCATTCGGACTATTTTGTCCACATCAATCAAGAATCCAAAAAGGGCATGAGAAGTGTGGGCTTTAGGAAGTGACCTATTTATCTTCCTTCTTATACGCAGGACAGTTTGATGTGCTAGACTATCTTGGACACTGTTTTCGTCCTTTAGAACTCCTTTACGTTAGTCCTGTTGATCTCATAATAGGGAGCCGATGTTTGATTCCGGCTTTCCACCTTGTCTATGTTAACATTTATGACTTATATGCCTTTATTATCTTGATATACACCCATGATTATGACGATTCGGCTCCTTTCCGAGTGGTCGTTAGGTTACAAAATGGTTGACCGCAGATCTAATTGAAGTGTGTACCAACAATTGTATCACGATATGAATTGGGATCTTGAAGTTGTGGCGGCCATGTGTCGTTTTAAGCCATAAGTGATGGTGGTTGGCAGAAAAGCTAGTAGAGAGAGAAAAGTCAAGAAGATAAAGTGTTTTTGAAAAGAGTGCTTTTAACGGTCAAATAGTGGTGGGTGATGATGATTTGAGAGAACATGTATAAAAAAGATAAAGTTTACTTTTAAAAGTCACCCAAGGTACGTATTTTGTCCGTCGCTCAACTTTTGTAGGGATCCCTTGATTATATAATTATTTTATTTGTATGACTTTTTTCGCTAAAAGACAAGACAAAGTCGCCCAAAGTACATATGCATAGTTCGCCCAAAATAATTCTGAAAAAGTACTGAAAATGAACCTTACACAAAAAGATACACGCATAGACACGTGTCACCATTTTTAAATTGGGCGCCTATCGTCTGATCTATTTTTTAAGAAGTATTGATATTTTATGGTCTAGAAAAGGTGAACCATTTTGTGCGAATGGGGCATTTGAGAGAATTTTCTACACATATGATAATGATTTTATATACTCATATTCAATATAAATCGTTTTACAAAAATCGTTAGTATATAAATAATAAAGTTAGAAAAAAAACTATCTACTTTAACATCTCATTGTAATAAAAATCAAAAATTATCAGAGTTGAATCCAAAAAACCCGTCACGCTTCACGTCTTAGCGCGCCTTTTAACGCCTCACCTCACGCAATGCCTAGAGCCGACGTTGTTGGGCCAATTCAGTGCCCAATGATCTTTACCTTAGGAATTGAATAGAAAATATCCCAAGTGTTAGATAACCTTTAACGTTATTCAAATCACTGAATGAATAGTCATTCAGTGAGTTATCTTCAAGTCCTCAACTTGAGTCTATGAGAAAGACTCAACCGTTCAGTGAGACGGTACTCATGAATTAAGTCCCTAAGCTAAAGAAGAAAATAATGGGTTCAATGAGTTGTGGCAATATGCTCACTGAACCCCATACGATCTCCTCAACATTTAAAGAACATAAATACATAGAGTCTAAAGAATAGGCGTTATAAGTTTGAGTGCATAAGATCAAGTACTTATCCACCTTAAGTCAAACTATCCTGAATAGGGTATAAGAACAAGGTCAGTGTCATCACTGACCTTAGAAAGTGTGTGTCTCCTTACCTAGATTAGAATATGTAATAGAGACAAGTGTACGAATGTACTTGTCCAATCAACTTGGGGACACACACTTATCACTAATGTGGGTCTGATCCTACCTTAGCACTATATATAGAGCGCCTTGTAAAGGAGTAGGGTTTATGTTTGTGCACTTAATGTTTTATCATTCACAAACTAACTACTCATTAAAAATCAACTAAATCTCTAAACAAAGTTCAGTTGGTTGGCATAGTTGTCAACTTAGTATAATACTTTCGTTTATGCTAAGTTGTTAGTGAGGAGATCACCCATACATACATTGTCATTCAATCCCCATTGTTGTTCCGCAAACAATGAGGTATAATTCTTAATAAGATTTATAAAGGATTAAATATTGAAAAAGTTTTATGTTCTTCACTTATTGTATTTACTTTTATCAAAACTCTTTTCAATGCATTACTTTCAAGTCATGAGTCAGTTTATCTTAACTTTGTAGTTATTGATGACTAACTCAAAGGGAATAACAGACGCCTTGGTATATTTCGTAACGTGGAAGCAAGGACGGAACGAGGACCTGATATGACTGGGTGCACAATTTTTTGAACTGTAACACTAGAAACACATTTCGATGGATCAGGTGCATTTGAGATGCTTTTAGAAAAAAATCGAAGTTTACAAAAAATTAACACTATAACGAAAAAATATATTGGTGTTCCGAGACCACACGGAACCTTCTGATTTCATCCCAGTGTAAAGGTCACATCTTACGCCTTAACACCGCCATGACACGCCTTTTAAAAAAATTACTTTTCTCTTGTAACAGTTCGAATTTGAACACCATCATATTCGATACTATTGGACATGTTTACACCAATCACTATCTCCAACTATTTGTAAATTTAATATCAACGGCCTGCACTAATATTAAACTCATATTACTCCCAATGGCCTGCACAACCATACAAATTTACATGATAGAAAAACATTTGGACACAACATAAGATATGGTCAATCAGGTGACAACTTCAAGAGGCTTATGTGTGTCCTGTATCCAACTTTGCTTTGAAAACATCGTTCATGCTTTTAGAATCTTTATTGTAAAAAACGGTCTCATGTCAGCAACTTTAACAACTTATAAAAACATTCGACCCCATTTGATCATTTTCAGGTTCATCAAATTAGAAACACGCTAGACGTTTTTAAACACGATGCATAGGCGATTTCAACGAGCGTACACTTCCATTAAGGAAAACACCATTGTTAGTTATGCAAAAATAGCGACGGTTGGAGGGTTTTGTGACATTGATTTAATATTGGTAAAAGCAACGACTCCTGAGGATATACCTTTACGCGATAGGTATGTCCTCCAGCTATTGAAAATCTTCACGGTTTCAACTTCTGCTTACCGTACATTTGCATCTAGCTTTTCACGACGGTTTAGCAAAACAAACTGTTGGAGAGTTGCTTTAAAATGCCTAGTTTTTTTTTTTTTTTATTCTTTAAGCATCGATTTGCTTCGAGCATTGCCTTATAATAGCCCGATTAGAACCGAGCTTCTGGTGCTCGTTCTAATGGTTACTTGACGCTAAATCCATGCCCCTTTCGTGATACTTCCTCATTTAATTCACACGATTACACACAATTTATTTCAACTTATGCCAATCTACTTGATGAAGCATTAGATTGCCTTACAATAGATTGTGAATTAGCATATAAAGATTCTGAAGAAAATATTGAGTCCGAAGAAGTTGAAGAAGAAGAAATGATTCTCCAAAGTTTCCCCGAAAAAATGAAAAGTGTTGGTGAAAAATTAGAGCTCTTACCACAACTTCAAAGCCTAATTGATCGAGTAATCGAATGCAAGCCAAAAGGGGTTGCCAAGAGAAGTTTTCTCATACAATGTGCATTAAAATACATTGTTCGTGATAGTTTCTTTTGCTACAATAATTTCCATAATGAAATACTTGCAGTATTAGATCATCTAATTCAGCTACCTTATAGAAGCTGCATGACGGCTTTTTGTGTGTATAAAAAAGCCGCAGTTCAAGCTGATCATCTCTCTGAATTCTATGATTGGTGCAAGTCCGTCGGGCTTTGTGGAATCTATGAATACCCTTTTGTTGATCGAATCCCTGAGATCCAAATCCAAGCTTTAGAGAATTTTCTTAACGGGATGTGGCAGTTCTCGGGCTCGTCCACTGGTTCTCCAATGGGGTCTACAATTGATTCTTCATCGAGCTCGGTGGAAGATGCTCATAAGCAACTTGTGAGATTTAATCATTGGGTTCAATTTGATGAAGATGAAAAGAAGGAAGAAAAGACTATGAGTTGGGAAGTGTTGCTTGAAGCATCGGTCATCCTAGCGCCACTTTTGGTCTCGAATAACTACTTCTACTATGAGCCCGATAGCTTTGATGTATCGTCAAACCAAACTTTAATTCACAACATGACAACAAGAGCTGTGAGCGAGTTAGAATTTAATCACAAACTTTTAATATACGAACTAACCGTCTAAGAGGGAAATTGGAGATGGTCTTAACTCAGTTACAACATTTTAGATTGTTATGGCATACTTGAGTAATATTAGGCTACAAGCCATCTCATAAACCATGTAAGAGACCAAACTCGCATGAGTAGTAATCCAATTGATATCTATGTTAGATACCAATGTGTTTTGATGGAAACTACCGGAATTTGCAATATGTAAGTAATTATATACATACACTATCGATGGAAAAAAACGACGTCGTTTCCATGTCGTTTTACAATTTACACCAACTAACCATGGCAGCCCAACAGGCCCATTAACCCAAGAAGCCAGTAGAAAAAAAAAGCAGATAGGCAATATTAGAGAAAAAAAATATATTTACAAAATGAAACCTTAACTTTTAACTATTTATGACTTTTTTATATAATAAACTTTATTTATCAAATATATAACACACATCTATCGATTCATTCAGATCAAAAAATACCGACAGAAAGATCTTTCAATTGCGAACAAAACGATCTCAATAATGCAATGTTTCTGACATACGCACGATTTTATAAAAAAAGTTGAAGTTTAACATAAATATAAAAAAATATAAAAATTTACAAAACGTACCCTCAACTTTTAACTATTTACGATTTATCTACCGATTCATTCAGATAAAAAAATACTTGTGAAAATATCTTCGAATTGCGAAAAAAACGAGTCCAATATTAAAATGTTTCTGACATACGTACGATTTTATAAAAAATGTTGAAGTTTATAAAATATATTTAAAAAAATATGGAACAAAACTACGACGTTTTACGCCGGCGAAAAACTTTAGCCCAATAATGACCCAACTTAAAAAAAAAACTTTTCCTACCACATATCTACCGACTCATTCTGATCAAAAAATACATGCGACATGAGGCCAAACACATACGCCCATATAAAAAAACCAACTATTAAACATTTTTTTTTCTCTAAAGTAGGCAACGTAAAAAAAATTACTCGGCACAAAATAGGATTTTTTTTTTACAAAAGTACTGATTTATCCAGATCAACAAAACACCAGCGACATGATGCCCAACGCATACGCCCATATAAAAAAAACTGTTAAACATGAGACCGAAAAGATAAACCCGCACAAAATAAATAAAAAAATAAAAATAATATCTCGCAGCAACACGCGGACAATTATGCTTGTTGTATACTATATATGGTATCTAATTCACCTCTGATTTCAATATGTTTTCGTTGTCAAATATGTGGGCTCGTTTTGTCACAATTCGAAGAGCCATTAACTCCTGCGTGTATTTTTTCCGCCGGGTAAATTTTGTTTCATCTGAATGAAATCGCAAGATATTGTGTTATAAATTTAATAAATACAGCAAGTTCTCTATTATATAAAAAAGCTGCGGATCCCGTAAATAGGGTAAAAGTTAGGTACCCGTTTCTGTAATTTTTTTTTTTTTACGTTGGCCAAGTATGGTAGAAAATTTTTTTGGGCCAGAATTTTGGCTGAGATACCGAGTTACTGTGGCATGATTACTGTAAACATAATTAGAATTTTATTTTTGTTTAGTTTGGGCCACTTTTCCCGGCGAACTTTTTACACGACACTGATAGCAATGGTCAAAGGCGTTGCGTCCAAAACCATTTGGAATGAGTATTATAAGGGAAATTTGACTTATACTCAAACATCTCATTTAAATACACGTTCGTATCCATATCGTTTAGTATGCCATTTTTTCGGCGAGCCCCAAAAAAATATTATCTTGGGCCTCACCAATTTGGCCGGCCCTTATATACTTTTTTTTTTTTAAATAGTAGATAATAAAGCAATTCCTCGAGCAAAATAAGAATTTTTTTTTTTACAAAAACTGACTTATTCCATATAAAAAATACTGGCGACATGATTCCAACACATAAGCCCCATATAAAAAAAAAAACAAACTATTAAATATGAGACCCGAAAAAAATAAACCTCAAATAATAAAAAAAAAATTGCTCGGCATAAAACATCTAAGGAAATAAATTACAAAAGTACTGATTTAATCAAATAAAAAAAATACTCTGCGAGACCTGAGACCCAACGACAACTAAGTCGTTTTTTAAAGTAGGCATTATAAAGAAAAATTGCTCGGCGCAAAATAAAATAAAAAAATTACACAAAGTACTAATTCATTCAGACAAAAAAAAACTCGCGACATGAGGCACAACTACATAAGCCCATATATAAGAAAACAACTATTAAACATGAGGGCGAAAACAATAAAACTCAATAATAAAAAAAATTTGTTCGGTTCCACAAAATAGATTTTTTTTACCAAAAGTACTGATATCAATCAAGATAAAAAATACCCGCAACACGACATGACGACCACAACACATAAGCCCATATAAAAAAAACTATTCAACATGAGCCCAGCCACAATACGCGCGGACTATTTGCTTGATAAGAAAAAAAACCAAAAAAAAAACTAAAAAAAATTAAATTGTCGACACCAACTTAAAAAATCAAACCCCCTGCCACCGCACCAACAAAAACATACCGCCCATAGCAACGCGCGGCCGGAACTTTTGCTCGCTTTTATATTACATACACTACTCTGAGATGGCTAAAAAACACAGATGTCCGTGTTCATATTTGTGATTCAATTTTACAACAATGTCACCAACTAACCATGACTGCCCAAACAAACACTCACATAAGCCCCAAAGCCCGGTAGAAAAAAAAGCAAATAGGCCCCCAATAAAAAAATTAGAAAAAAAATATGATTACAAAATGAAACCTTAACATTTAGAGCTATTATAGATGACACATCTTTATTATATAAACTACATACTTTATCTTATACAATATAATAACACGCACATCTATTCGATCATTCAGATCAAAAAATTACCGCGCGTCGGACAACATCAATATCTTACCAATTGCGAACAAAAACGATCAAAATACTTGCCTATCAAACTTTCTGACATACCGCACTCCGATTTGATACAAAAGAATGGAGATGCAGTTAACTACTCAAATATAAAAAATAACTAAAAATTACACGCAACAATACCCATCAACTGTTGGTAACTACACTCATTACTAGTATTTATCTAACCGCGTACATCATTTCATAATAGAAAAAATACTTGCGAACAAATAACTGCGAATTGCGAAACAAAACGATCCAACATTAAAATGTTTTGACATCCTACGATTTTTATACAAAATGTTGAAGTTTATCAAAATATATTTAAAGAAAATATGGATCCACAAACTAAGACGTTTTAACCGCCGGCGAAAACTTAGCCCAATAATGACCCAACATCTACAAAAAACTTTCCTCTAACTCACCACTAGCTTACACCAGCGCGCACATCATTCTGCTGATAAAAAAAGTACTTGCGACATAGGCCAAAACACATACACGCACCATGAAACAAACTACCAACCATTAAACATTTTTTTTCTCTAAAGTAGGCAACGTAAAAAAAGTTACTCGGCACAAAATAGGAATTTTTTTTACAAAAGTACTGATTTATCAAGATCAACAAAACATCAGCGACATGAGGCCTAACGCATACGCCCATATAAAAAAAACTGGTAAACACTTAGTCCCCGCCGGTGTAAATATACATATTAATAGCATTAGCCTTGTAGATGTAATAGGGTTTTTTCTTGGGAGTATTGGTTAAAAAACCCCTATCTTATTTCTTTGTAATGTCTTTCTAGCTCCTTGCTAGTTTTTTTAATAAAGTTGCCGTTCAAAAAAAAAAAATAGCATTAGCCTTGTGTTTGGGTCCACTTCCTAGTCGTACGTGTGACCACCTCTCTATTTGGTACTGCCTCCGTTCCAATTTATTTGTCTTTATTTGCCAACTTTGACCTTAAATATTTTTGTTTGTATTATTTAGTATTCAATGAAAAATATACGAATGAATTGAGTTTTAATTGTATTTTCCATTGTTATAATTTTCATCAAGTATTGTATAACACAAATAAAAATATTTAAGATCAAAGTTGAAAATGAAAGACTCAAAAAGTCAAAACTGGACAAATAAATTGGGACGGGGGAGTAGATTTTTGTAGTCGGGTAACACATTGATTTTAATGTTGAAGACGACGACTAATAACATGTTCCAAACATTGTACTTGTATGTATTTTCGTTAATAAGTTGGAATTGTTGGCTAGCTTGTTACAACCCTCGGAAATCAACGAACCTTCGTGAAAACATATACCAAATTTTTATCCATTTTAATACAGATCATGTTTTGTAATATTACATCTTGTATTTATATTATATAAAAAATTTATAATCTTTTTCCTAGTACGTTTAATATATATTTTAAGCTTTTATCCTATCATTGTTTTTCTTAACAACTACATATAGCATGTCACTGTTTACATTTAAAGTTGTTTTTAGTGAGAAATAAACATAGACTGAGTTTTAAAATAAAGCGACAATGTATGTTAAGATAGTACTAGAATTTATGAATAAATAATTGGCCACAAATAAAGTCATGGTGAATATAATTATAACTATAAATAAAAAAATAAAAAGTATGGTACATTACTACACACGTAGCTGTTCAGTGTTGATTAATAACCACTAAGCCGTCATTAATCATAGCAATATTAGTCTTATAGTTAGAGAAGGAAAGTAATTCAGTTAATAATGATATCGAAGACGGTGAAGTAGATAAAGTTTCCGAAACGAGTTTTATTCAGGAGTTCGATCATGTTCTTAACTCCGTTCATGATGAAGCTCCCCAAAGTAAGGCAGTTGAAGCTCTGCCGAATGAAGAAACGCCAGTATCCGAAGATCCTTTTGGCATTTATGGTTTGCTCCATAAGAACAACAACAATAATTCTGGTAGTATGGAAAGTGTAGACCCTAAATTTCCCCCTGTCTTCACGCCAAGTACCTCTGATTGGGAGCAACCTAACTCAGATAGGACTAGAGAAAGCAAGAAGAATCGAGGCATGACATCTTTTCCAAATTCTTATTCAGGTTCGTTCAAACAAAAGGCAGGTGGTTCTATTATCGACCTTATGAACGAGCTAGTTAACGTGGGCCGTGCCATGGGATACAAAATGGATGGGTGTATGAAAGACATTGAGTCAATAATTGGTTCAAAAGGAGAGATTAACTTTCATAGATGAATTTCTTATCTCTCAATATTCAAGGCCTTGGTAACAAGGCGAAAAGGAGGTGGATAAATGGGTTATGTCATAAACACAGAATTAATTTCTTTTGGGGCAACATGTATTTTGATCACGTGGTTGGGCCTTCGGTTGGATTCTCTGGTGGTATTGTATGTATTTGGAACACAAACATGTTTGTTAAAGAACACGTTTCCAAATCAGATTATTTTGTCGTGATAATGGGCACTTGGATCCCATCTTCTACTAGGCTTCTCGTCATTTCTATTTATGCCCCCCCAAGAGCTTTCTGGAAACGTGATTTATGGAATTA
>BQNB010144240.1:0-16882 GCA_026074375.1 Tanacetum coccineum
CTTCGTACTCTACTTCGTTGTTAGTGGTTTAAAATTCAAATCTTAGAGCGTACGTGAATTCCTTTCCTTTGGGGCTAACTAGCATTAATTGTTAGGATCATTAAAAGTGTCGATTATGTGATTTTATGTTATTTAGTCATTAGTCTTTCTTTTGTTAATGTCAAAGTAGTTTGTTATAAGGTGTATTATGCTAAAAGAATGAAATAGCATAATTACCAAAGTCTAGGGACTAGAAGTGATAAGTTAGGAAAATAAAGGAAGGGAAGCCTCCTTCCCTTACCTATAAATACCCCTCTAATCTTCATTAGAGGGTGATGGATTGTAATAAGGTGTATTATGCTAAAAGAATGAAATAGCATAATTACCAAAGTCTAGGGACTAGAAGTGATAAGTTAGGAAAATAAAGGAAGGGAAGCCTCCTTCCCTCACCTATAAATACCCCTCTAATCTTCATTAGAGGGTGATGGATTGTAACTAACTCTTCCATTTTCCCTCCATTTTAATATCATTTGAAATTTGAATACTTGCTATCCCCTACTATTTTCTCTATGCTTTCATGATCGATATGTTTGATTCAAGATAAACGAGACCTATCATTAATCCTGCACTAGAGCGATCAGAGCTTGAGGCTCCATCAGTGTACAACTTCCACACATTTTCTAAAGTGGGAACCTTGCTCGTAATCGCCGACTTCTTAGTATTTGTATCATTTTCTTCTTTGGAAGGTGTTTTGGCGAGGAAATCGGCCAGGATTTTCCCCTTGACTGAGTTGCGCCCTTTGAATTCGATGTTGTGTTCTCCCAGCTCTATGGCGCATTTAGATTTCCTCCCCAATTTATTAGGTCTTGCAAGAATTTGCTTGATGGGCTTATCAGTTAGCACTCTGATTGGGTGAGCCTGGAAGTATCTTTTTAGCCTTCTTGCAGCATGGACGAGAGCTATTATGATTTTTTTAAGCTCTAGGTAGTTTAGCTCTGCTCGTTGTAATACCATGCTGATGAAGTAAATCATGACCTGTTTCTTTTCTCTTTCAGCTAGTAAAATCGAGCTTATACTTTCTGTCGAAGCTGTGAGGTACATTACTAACACTTAGCCTTTGAGTGGGGTTGTAAGTGTCGGTAATATTTCTATGAATTCCTTCATATTTCGGAAGGCTTCCTTTGCCTCCGCAGTCCATTATATGGTCTTCTTATCAGTGTAGCTTTTAAGGGCTTTGAAAAATGGTAGATACTTATTAGCACCTTTCGAGAGGAACGACTTAGTGCTACCAATTTCCCGTTGAGACTTTGTATCTCCTTTAGTATCTTTGGTGGCTTATGATCTGTTATCGCCTTTACTTTTGGGGGGTTAGCCTTTATCTCATGCTTAGTGATGAGATGCCCCAGGAATGGTCCCTCTTCCACACCAAAGGAACACTTCTTCGGATTGAGCTTCATATTGATTGATCAAAGACTATTGAAGGTCTCCTGGATGTCTAGCAACATGTCTTCTTCTGAGGCAGTTTTAATTACCATGTCATCAACATAGGCTTCTAGGTTTCTTCCAATTTGGTCATTGAAGACATTATCAACCAACCTTTGATAGGTAGCTCATGCGTTCTTAAGACCAAAGGGAATTTTCCTATAGCAGAATACTCCTTTTCTTGTGAAGAAGGTTGTTTTTTCTTTGTACCCTTCTGCCATCTGTATTTGGTGATACCCTTTATAGGCATCCAAAAAACACTTTAGCCGGAAGCCAGAGAGTGACTCCATCTTCCAATCTATCTCTGGAAGAGGATAGCAATCTTTAGGGCAAGCCTTATTGATGTCCGTAAAGTCGAAGCACATTGATAACATCAAATAGTTAATACATTTTAATATCAAATTCCCTATGAAAATGCTTATAAACATGTTATAAATGTCTAAAAACGTTACTTAATTGTTTATATTTAGTTTTCAGGGACCAAATGAGCATTTTAGCAAATGACATGGGATTTGGACATAAAATGCATTAAAGTGAAGAGTTCAAGGCATTTTACGGCGTAACACCCCCGAGGGATTACGCCGTAACATATTCTAAAGAAGAAATGAGTCATCACACCTTTTATGACGTAAAGCCTCTCCTACTTTACGCCAAAACATTCAAATTTACAAGGGATGACTTATCTGATTCAGCGTTACGGCGTAACACATGCGACAAGGTTACGCCGTAACGTCATTTTTGCCTGGAAGATTGGAAGCCTATGCAAGCAAGGATTACGGCGTAACGTCTTATACCTGTTATGCCGTAACAGTTTTGATTTATATAAATAGAGCCCTCATCCGGCTCATTCAGCATCACTCACTTCCACAACTCATAACACAGTTCCAAGGGGTGAACCAAACCCCAAGGTCCGAAGCATTTCACTAGAAGGTCCAAGGGAGAAGTCACTTTACACATTTCTTGTATTTATTCGTTCATAACATTCACTGTAAGAACAATGATGATTCAATCGATGTCTATGTTCATTAATTCTTGCATTTTTGTTACCGTGAGCGGCTAAGCACTCTAAGTGCTGGCCTAACCATGTATTTACTATTGTTATGATTAATGTTTCCTGTTCAATTATGGTTCTATTAGATATCCTTATAGCCTTTCATTAATCCCTGTGTTTTGGTAGTATAGAGGGTGGCTTAGATCTTGTTAATCCTAATATTAGACTTACCATGTTGAACCTGGGATTAGCGGGGTACTAGGGTAGCTTGACACCTATCCCTAGTGTAGGAATTGACCAAATTATCGCCTTTTCCATATTAAATACTTAAAAAGCGCAGGAACTCTTTCAGAGGGGGTTAATAATCAGTTTAGATTATAGATTGGTCTTAAGGGTAGTTGGGAATTAACCACTACAAACTTGGATGCCCTGCTCGTGTGATCGTAGGGGAATGTAGGATGGCAGAGTAAGTATATGACAGACCTCAAATGCCAATTCAGGTCTGTCGATATTAGAACCACTAATGGAACTTATAATTAAACATTGCACAGGAAAATGTAATCATAGCATTAGTAACGAAATGGTTATGCTAGCATACTTTTCTCCCTGAATACTTCTATCAATTTACTTTATTGCATTTACTTTCCTGTAGTTATTAAAATCAACTTTAAAAATGTTTTAAAACGTGACATAATCAAATTAGAACTAGTAAACCTTAGCTCTTGGGACGACCTCGGATTTACCAAACTACTGCACTATATACGACCGGGTTCTCTGCCCGTTAGTGCGTGTATCGGTAGACGAATTTTATAAATTTAAAACTTGACAATTAATTATTTAAAACAATTTTACGCATCAAGTTTTTGGCGTTGCTGTCGGGGAGCTAAATTTAGTTTTAGTTTGATTTCTAAAATTTTCATTAATTTCAACATGATGAACGAGGTAGACATTGAAAACCTCACCATTGAGCAATATCTAATGTTGACACAGGAAAACCAAGCACAAGGAATGGCTAGAACTAAATCCGGTAGGATGATAACAAAGGATATCAAAAATATGACTATTGCAGAATATATGGAGTATGAGGCGGAGATAAAAAAGGGATCCCTGGGGTTATGCTTAATCCTATACTAGGAGTTCAGGATCAACCACCCTTGAAAGAAGTAAGGTCTTAGAAAACAAGCATCACCTCTTGTCAAACTGAATATCCAATGCCTTTTTCTTCCCTCACATTCACCCTTTGTTTTAAACTTACCATTCACTTACCAAAGATTACACATGAACTTTGGAAAAAGACCAAAGGACTTTAACCTCTCTGACCTCTAACTCTCTCATCATGAAGATGAAGAAGTGAGTTCTGAAGAAGATGTAGATGAATGGTTGAATGCAGAAATGAGTAAACGCATGACTAGGCAAGATAAGGAGGAAGAGGAGGATTCCTTAATTGACATCCTCAAACAGTGGTTGAAGAGTGCAAGTCAATTTACAAAAAATCTCAAATTAAAGCACCTTCTAGCAGAACTATCGAAATCTAGGGAATATCTTTCATAACAGAAAAGGAAGAAGAGCGTGTTAGGAAACCTTACCATGCCAGCCACCACATAAAAGAAATAACCAGGAAAGTTCACTCTTCCTTGCACTATTGGTAATCTTAAGTTATATGTTATGGCTGATTTAGGAGCTGGTGTTAATGTGATGCCAAAATCATTATTTGAAAATTTGAAATTGGTTGACCTTAAGGAAACCAGCATAGTAGTTGAAATGGCCAATATGACAAAGAAGGCCCCATTAGGAATTATAGAAAATATCCTAGTAAAAATCAATAAGTTCATGTTCCATTCTTACTTTATGTTATTGACATGCTAGAAGGACTTAACGAAACAATGCTTTTGGGTAGACCATTTTCACTTTTCATTATACTGTGGTGAAGCAGTAGACACTATACTTTTTCGGTTCTACATTTACACCTACATTTTTGGCGACTATTATAAGGATTGAAATGGTCATGCATACTTTATAAATCTTTTGATTTCAACATTTACATATACAAAAAATCTATGAACTCACCAACTTTATGTTGACACTTTTAAGCATATTTTTTTTCAGGTGAATTAGATGCTTGGCTTACTTGATGTGCATTGGAGCCTAAATTGACAAGATTTCATTCATGGATTTCTAATTACGTACAAATAATCAAATCTCGTTGTATTGTTTTCAAGCTTTTCATTGTGATGCAATTATGGGACAAATGTTATATTAATTTCAAGAAAATCAATGAGATTACTTTTCAAATGACGCATTTAGAGGTCGTTCTCTTGTATCTTGTGCTGTTGTATTATGAAGTAACACTCCCGGACATATTTCCGCTGTGGCACTTTTTTGGGGGTTTTACACAAACAATGGATATGTTTTCGAGATCATGAAAGACAAAATGTTGGGGGAAATGGGATGATATTTGCTGACTTCCTTAAAGTAAGGTACGAGAACAAGAATATTGACGATGTAACTCGTGAACGGCGATACTACGAATGGGTAGCGTAGAATTATGACTTAACATTAAATCACGAAGAGCCATAGAGTATGCTGCCCATACGACTTTCACCATGAATACTCCCACTCATACATTCCTTAGAAAAGTGATAGCCCATCGAATGACACTTTGCGCATAAACACCTACTTCCCTGACGTCTTCCAAACACAACTTAAGAAAAAGGGATAATTCATTTGAAGAGTGGGTAAAAATTAAGTTAGGACATACAAATATCAGTAAAACTATTAAGTGTGAAATGTTTAAGGAATGGATAAAAGAAAACTTTAATTTTGAGGTTGATTTCGGAAGGACACGGGACGACCCATACTCTAGGAACTTTGATGTATACAAGGAAGAGTTTGACAATGAAAATGAGTAGTTGGAAAATGAATATGAGTTAAAAGCAGGAAGGAAGAGATATGCCTTGGATGAAGTATGGGGGAAATGTGAAAAGTTTCATGATACAACCAAACTATGGTATGAAGGATTCGAGGAAGAGGTGATATGGAAAAATAGAATAGAGGAGATAGATTACACACCTCCATTAGTTAAAAGTGAAACTTTTGAAGTCCATCGATACACATTTAAAAATTGGAAAAGTTTCATAAGCATAACTAAACGAATGGACGACGTCCTAACATTAAGAAGAGTTAACAGATCTAGATTTATGGAAAAAATCATGAAGGGGATGGACGAAGAAAAGAGAACTACTAGGAAAACGTAGAGTTAGTTTGAGTCTAACTTAAAGACTCATTAATAAACAAAAGTGCTTGTCGAGATACAACGCGTCTTTAATTAATGAAATGCATTTAAGATGTCAAATTCTAGTTGGTTTTTGTTGGTTTCTCTCTTATTTTGTAGGTTCTCGCTATAAGGAAGTGGAATTCGAGGTCTCTTCGACTCGTTTTCATGTGATAGCAAAGTTCTGTTTAGGAGTAACCATATTGGTTATGGCGTAATAGGTATGATTATGGTGTAATGTCTTGAATTAGTTACGCCATAACCTTCTTAGTTCAAATTTCCAAAATTTTAAAACCACATGTTTACGGCGTAACCAATCCTATGGTTACGCTGTAAAACCTTTTCTGAAACCAAAAATCAGTTTGAAACCTTTTCAAAAACCATGTATAAGTAAATGAACTTTGTGGGTATGTTCCCTGGAAACCCTCACGAGACTTCACTCGTCCACTTGGGCAACCAAGTGGGTTAAAAGGCTTGTTGCATATGCTAAATGCAACCGTGATTCCTACGAAAGTGATTTAGACTTTAGTGTATATTATTCTTTGAATGTTTAATGCTTGTTGTTTCCTAGTAATTTTAGGGGAAATGAGGTTGTTCTATAGAAGCTTTGCAAGAATTCATCTCTTGCAGTCATCATTCAAAGAGGAGAACAACGCTCAGGGGAGTCTTTTGTTTTAATTCTACTCTTATTTCATAATTTCATTTCCTTAAATATATTATAGGGACATTGTACAAACCAAGTAGGGGGATGGGAGTAGAATTACCACTTGACCTATATTTGCTTTTGATTTTCTAGTTTTCTTTGTAAAATGGTGCCAATTTTAAAAGTTTTGACATGTTTTTCTTACTGAACTAAAATTAATCTTTGCCGAGCACACTATTATCCCATAATTAAATTGGTGAGGTTAAGCCTAATATTCCATTTCCATTTCCATTTATTATACAAAATCCACCAAATATATGAGAGTGCTGGTAGTATTGTAGACTTTAGAACTTGACATGTACATCTTGTCAAGACCTAATTGGTTAGTTGGAATAGACGGTTCAAGAAGGCAACATCTTAGGAAATCACCCAAAAAGCCTATACGTGTGTGTGTTTATCGACTTGTCACATTGACTTGTCGACCTCCCCGAGTAAAACCCTTGTTGCACTCAATGTTAGTGCAAAATACCCCTAGATCATCTTGTTAAGCCTATCTCTGTTAAAACCCTATATGTTTCGTTACACCATTTCGCCTTAGCCTACCATGTAGTCTTTATTTTCTTCGTGTTGAAATCTCTGGCTACTTAAGTCCATGGTTTCAAGGGAATGGGTATGAGAATTTTATGCATTCATAGAAGACCTATCATTAATGATCTATAAAGACCCTCCCCCCCTATATCATCACTTTGGTATTGTTTATCTCAAGTAGGGGGATGTGCGTATTATATCAAATGCTGCAGGAGCAATAATAAAAATATATAAACTCCTATAGCATTTACATGTTTAAAAAGAAAAGATGGTGCAACTATAAGCCATCTATGTGCAAAAAAATGTAAAGATGGGGCAACTATAAGCCATCTTAATGATTATGAAGAATGGAGCTAGTAGCCCATTATTGAAGATCAGATTTTCAGACTTAGACTCTTGAACTTATGGATAGACAGTAGCTAGTTATGACAACCTTAGATTACTTTAGACTATTTGTTTCGTGTTTTTATTTAACAACAATTATTGTGCATCCTGTGTCTTATCCTACCCTATATCGTTCTACATCCCGACCATTAGTTTTGGTTGAATGAGGGATTTGATTTCAATCATGTATGTCTATTCCATCGTTATGGATATGTATATGTGGATTTGTCGCCCTTGTTGGTGTAACGCTTTTGGAAAAAGACTGCAGGATGATTCACCCTTAAACCTGTTTGTCACCAATGTTGCCTTCGAGACTATTTAGACCCTAATTCTAGTTGGTGGAGTATTGTGTACTTTCCAAGCTTATGATAGGACACATGCTATGACTGTGCAATTGAGTGATCATCCAGAAATGAAACACTTAGATTAATAATGAGAGTTAAGTGTTTTCGATCCCCTTTTCATGAGGTGTTCGGCTCTGGTATTTTCTAGCATAAGTAACTTATAAATTCATTTCTCCAAGTTAAATTAGGGATATCTTTTTATAAATTATTCTAAATGGTTCTACTTGAGGGCAAGTAAAAGTCAAGTGGGGGGATATTTGATAACATCAAATAGTTAATACATTTTAATATCAAATTCCATGTGAAAATGCTTATAAATATGTTGTAAATGTCTGAAAACATTTCTTAATTGCTTATATTTAGTTTTTAGGGACCAAGTAAGTATTTTAGCAAAAGACGAGGGATTTGGACATGAAATGAACTAAAGTGAAGAGTTCAAGGTATTTTATGGCGTAACACCTCTGAGGGATTACGCCATAACATATTCTAAAGAAGAAATGAGTCATCACACCTTTTACGGAGTAAAGCCTCTCCTACTTTACGCTGCAACATTCAAATTTACAAGGGATGACTTATTCGAGTCAGCGTTACGGCGTAACATAGGCGACAAGGTTACGTCGTAACATCATTTTAGCCTAGAAGATTAGAAGCTTGCGTAGCAAGGTTACGGCATAACGTCTGATAAGGGTTACGCCGTAACAATTTCGAAGCCTATAAATAGAGCCCTCATCCGGCTCATGCATCATCACTTACTTCCACAACTCATAACACAATTCCAAAGGGGTGAACAAAACCCCCAAGGTCTGAAGCATTTCACCAGAAAGTCCAAGGGAGAAGTCACTTTACACATTTCTTGTATTTAATCATTCATAACATTCACTGTAAGAACAATGATGATTCAATCCATGTCTATGTTCATAACATTCACTGTTACCATGAGCAGCTAAACACTCTAAGTGTTGGCCTAACCATGTATTTACTATTGTTATGATTAATGTTTCATGTTCAATTATGATTCTGTTAGATATCCTTATAGCCTTTCATTTATCCATGTGTTTTGGTAGTATAGAGGGTGGCTTATATCTTGTTAATCCCGATATTAGACTTACCATGTTGAACCTGGGATTAGCGAGGTACTAAGGTAGCTTGACACCTATCCCCAGTGTAGGAATTGACCAAATTACCGCCTTTTCCATATTAAATATTTAAAAAATAAAGGAACTCTTTTAGAGGGGGTTAATAATCGGTTTAGATTATAGATTGGTCTTAAGGATAGTTAGGAATTAACTATTACAAACTTGGATGCCCTGCTCATGTAATCGTAGGGGAATGTGGGATCGCAAAGTAAGTATAGGACAGACCTCAAATGCCATTCGGGTCTGTTGATATTAGAACCACCAATGGAACTTATAATTGAACACTGCACAAGAAAATGTAATCATAGCATTAGTAACGAAATGGTTAGGCTAACACGCTTTTCACCCTGAATACTTATATTAATTTACTTTTCTGTAGTTATTAAAATCAACCTTAAAAACATTTTCAAACGTGACTTAATCAAATTAAAGCTAGTAAACCTTAGCTCTTGGGACGACCTCGGATTTACCAATCTACTGCACTATATACGACCGGGTTCTCTGCCCATTAGTGCGTGTATCGGTAGACGAGTTTTATAAATTTAAAACTTGGTAATTAATTATTTAAAACAATTTTACGCATCAACAAGCTAGTTTAAACAAGAACAAAAGAGTAGAGATGAAATCTTGTAAAAACCCTAAATATTTTTAGAAACCCTAACTTTTAATCTTGCAGGAACCCTTGAAAACGGATGAACCAACCCTTCAAGACACCTTGGAAACCCTTAAACAAGATCTTGGAACACTTAGATTTTAAGGGAAATCAAGAATTATAAGAACCACTTGGACCCTATTTTGAGCCATGAGCTCTACTAAAGAAAAGAGAAGGAAGGAAATTTTGGAGGCTTGTCTTGTGATGTTATGACCTAGAATGAGAATATTGTGATGTTTATATAGGACATATGATGGTGTAAGAGTGAACCATGGTTACATAAAGGCAAGCCAAGCCAAAGTGAGCTAAAACACTAATCATGGTGCAAGCCTTTTGTAGTTTAGTTAAATGGTCAAGGCTTAAAGTTAAAACAAATGAAGTAATAAGTATCATGGAAAATTGATGTGTTAAGAATATGTGTGTTTATTTTGGGAAAAATTACAAGATGGCTACTTACACATGCATGTGCATGTGTAAGCTTGAAAATTTTAAAAGATGCTATATTATTTTATTAAGCATGAATCAAAATTTAGGAGTGGAATTGAAATAATTTCGTAGTTTTTAAGATTAGGTGAATCATATATGATATCTTGGGTTTACATGCAAAGGTTGTGACTTTCCGGGGTTTCGTTGGACATAAAATGCTAAAAACATAAAACGTAGGCGAAAAATGTAAAAATCGTAAACGTAAGCGTACGTAACCTACATAACACTATAGAATGATTAAATCAAGTATATTATGAGTAGACTAATCTTAGTCTGAAGCCGGAACGCATCCGATGAAGTTTTTTAGTTTTACGCGGGATAACTATCCGGTTTTATGTTAAATTAACATGTAACTTATAAAAGTTAAAATATTGAACGGGAAAGGTAAAATATTTACCTGGAAATTTACGGAGTGTTACATTCTTTCCCTGTTAAAGAGCTTTGTCCCCAATGCTCAAGTTGTGGTATTCGACGAAGGTATAGGATCGGCGAAAAGGTGTGAATATTTCTTCCGGATTTGATCTTCACATTCCCATGTAAGTTCAGGACTTCTTCTTGAATTCCAACGTACTTTCACAGTCGAGATATGGCTTTGTTTTAAACATTTGACCTCACGGTCCATGATTTCAACCGGTTCTTCGATGAAATGAAGCTTGTCGTCGATTTGGATTTCATCTAACGGGATAACAAGTGTTTCGTCAGAAAAACACTTCTTTAGGTTTGACACATGAAAACTACTATGAACTCGGCTTAGTTGTTCCAGAAGTTCGTCTCGATAAGCAACAGTTCCAACTTTAGCATGAATCTTGAAAGGTCCAATATAACGCGGGTTCAACTTTCCCTGTTTGTCAAAATATATCCTCATATATGTGTAACTCTACCTGCGATTACGAGCAAGTTGTATTTTGTTGCGTATCCGAATGATCTTCTTAGTCGTTTCACCGGTAAGTTTTTGAGCCAGTGAGTTGTCAAAATATATCCTCATAGGAAATGAACGTAAAGAATTATTCGATCAACAAAATGAATGTAGAGAGTCATTTGGTCTAATAGATCACGAAACAGAAGGCTATAGAGAGCCATTTGTACGATTAATCCATGCAAACAAGAGACCAAATACGAATAGTTGAAAGAGACACATATCAATGAAACAATATGTCAAGGATGCTACACGAGATAGGTAAAATAATTGTATAAACAATTAATTATTATGGAGAACTAATAACAAATGGCTAAAACAAGTACACATTAAGAAAATGGTATATCAAGGATGTTAAAATGGGATATGTGAAATTAATTGTACAAACAATTAATTATTAAAGGGAGTGGAAATATCCCTACCATGAAGCGAACAATACATCGAGATTTTTTAAGGAAATGTTTTAAATAAAAAGGGTCATCATTAGCTATGCTGATCGAGATTCTCACTTTGGAGTGGAGGCTGTTGGTTGTATCGTATCCAATGATGTTCTAGTCAGAAGGTGTGACGTTCATTAGTGTGGCCTGTCTCAAGGGTCTTTATGCGTGATTCGTTCTTGGCATCTTGAATCTCATTCCGCTCAAGGCGAAAGAGCATGTCAACCATATGCTGGGCTATGAGTCGTTGATAGCTGCGAACTTAGAAGTTGTCATCTTGATAATATAATTTTCCAAAATCACAAGAAATAAAGAGAAAAGAATAAGACGTTAATGAGTCGTGTTCCAGAAGTAGGTGTTTCAAGACGGCACGTTACGAGGTGGCAAGTTACTAGTCGTGTTCTAATTAGTCGACATGTTTCTGTGTGGTGAGTTATGTGACAATGTATGTGTTTTAAAAGTATAAGGTGAGTGTTCAAACTCAGAGTCGAATAGCGCAATAACCAATAGGATCGAAAAACTATGTCGAGTTTTAATATCATCAAACAAAACTGGTATTATGATCATGAGAAGTTTTAGAGACCATTTTATCGCTAACAATATCTTGAGAAGGTTTTAGAGATCGTTGTATCACTTACAACGTCTTAAAAATAAATGAGACAATTGTGTCACTCACAATGTCTTAAGATAAGTTTAAAGACCATTGTGCAACTCAAAATGTCTTAAAAATAAACGAGACCATTATTTCACTCACAATTTCTTGGAAGAGTTCTAGTATTTATATAAATAGCTTTTATGTTAAACAAACGAAAATCTACATAAGGCAGAAATAAACGCAAGGCAAACGTATCTCAAAGCGAAATAAACTCAAGGAAAAAATATGCCCATGGCAAGGTAACTATGCAACTCATGGCAAATTTATTCTTAAGCAAAATAAGTTTAAGGCATAATAATTTAGTCAAGATATTATTCGAGGCGAAATAATACTTAAGTAAAATAACACTTAGATATATAAATAATAGCAATTGAATATATATGAAAAAATAGAAGCACATATAGGAAAAATAAAGGCACGTATAAATAAGGATAAAATCACATAAGGATCACGTACTGGTTATAGACCAGACCTAAAATGCTACCTAGTTCTCTATAACCATGGCTCTGAATACCAATCCGTCACACCCCTAAATCGGGTCTAGTCAGAAAAGGTAACCGAGGGCGTGGCGTCATAATATCTCAAGTACAAAGCATAAAGAATGACCACTAAATAGACGTTTTGAAAAGTAACTTACTGCTGCATAAATTTAAAAATAATTAAGTCTTACATTAATCCATAATATAATATTTGTCACAATGCGGAAACTTAAACAAAGTTTTCAAATGACAACGGCAAGTTTAATGAAAGATAGTTAAGTCTTGAAAAATATGAAGCCATATAGCAAGTAGACTCCACATAGCACATCAGAATGAGTCCAATGTCAAGCAACTGAAAAACATGCTTAAAACGTCAACATAAAGTTGGTGAATTCGTAGTTTTAGTTATATCGTAAGTATGGACCACAAGATTTAAAACGTATGACTATTGTAACACATACAACAATCACAAAAGTATTTACGTTGCGCTAAGCTCATGACACAGAGGCTACGATAGTTTGTATGCCAATCAATTTCAGACACAGTAAGAAAGTAAGTGCCCAAGTGAATGTTCAACCTGCAACATCCAAATTCCGACATGGTTTACGTCTGTTAGTTCGGTACTCCGAAACTAGTAAGCGCTACTTACCCGAATGGGGATGTCAATCCCAAATAGATCTATTTATAACACTCGTGCCTACACAATGTAATTAACAGTTCATAATGGTGGGGCATGGTTGGTTAGCGGTACTTAGGCAATACGTAAACATGAAAAAAGTAAAGTACTTGTGTCCAAAGTTTAAAAGCAAGCAATGTTTTCACCCCAAAAGTTGTAATGCAAATAATAAAACATAGGGCTACGAACTCACCTTAAGTAGGTTGGTGAGAAAGAAATAGTCAATAACGTAGAATCGAAACCGTAAATGCCTAACCGCGACCTAATTAAATGACGCGCTTTAAGAACGAGAAATAATTAACGAATGTTGCATAAGACGTTCAAGTAAATCAATATTGTCCACATGTGTTTGTGTCTTAGTTTTAAATAGTCAAAACATGACTTAGCAAAAATATAGAGTTTTTAGTTAACTTTCGATGTTTATCCGAAAATTACTATTTCTAGAAAGTTTTCATTTTTAGAAGTCCCGACACCCCGAACGTTAACGTGGTCTAATAATAATAGTTGTTAAGTTCATTTTACGTCTAAACACTCCAAAGTACCTTAAACATCTAATTTTCTATTTTACCTCGCTAATAAACACCTTACGTTTATTTTAAACTTTTCATATTTAAAAACCCCAAACGTTTTCTCAAAAATATTTTTATAACATTCCTAATGCGCCTATATGATATATAAGTGTTACTATATATTTCGCTAAGGTTTTTAAAGCTTAAACGAACCAGAAAATGTCCGAAAACCACTTTTTAAGTTTCAATCAGCTCATTAAATTTTAAAGTATCCCAAAAACGACTTCATTTTGATGGAATAAGTCTCTCTTCTTTAACTTTTAAGCTTAAAAAATCTCACACGGTTTTTGTAAAATTTTATACCGGACAACTTTCATTTTTTACTCTTAAGCCGGTTCGGACCTGAAAGACTCCAAATTACCCGTTTTAGCTACTATCCAGAAGGTACTCCAAAAACAGTTTTTGCCGCAAAATTTTCCCAAGTTCATTTGACCATAACTTGGTCGTTTTAAGGCCGATTTTAACGTTCTTTATACTGAAACGACCGGGAGAACATAAGCTATCATGTTTTTTAAGTTTTAGCATTATAAAACATTTTTAAATCCACTTTTGTACACATTTTAAATTCGAACTGATTTCACATTTTTCCACAATGCTTCCAACAATCAACCACAACTTCACAAGTGCCTAATTTAGTCTAATCTCCATTCAAAACTTTTTTCGAACAACAAATTCACTCAAGCTATTATAATCTCATCCTCATAAACTTTTCAACACACTTATTTAACTAGTTTAACAACCCTAATCATATTTCAAGCACAAAATTACCATTTCTTCAAGAAAGTTACAAACCTATTTTGTTCACTTTTATAAAAACAACACAAACACCATGAGACTTTTAAAATTTATGCAAGAACAAGTCTAATAAGAAAGTCAAGAGATAGGTTCAAGAATTTGCTTTCAAATAAGAAGAACAAGCTAGTTTAAACAAGAACAAAAGAGTAAAGATGAAATCTTGTAAAAACCCTAAATATTTTTAGACACCCTAACTTTCAATCTTTCAGAAAACCCTAGAAAATGGATGAACCAACCCTTCAAGACACAATGGAAACCCTTAAACAAGATCTTGGAACACTTAGATTTTTAGAGAAATTAAGAATTATAAGACCACTTGGACCCTATTTTAAGTCGTGAGCTCTACCAAAGAAAAGAGAAGGAAGGAAAATTTTGGAGGCTTGTCTTGTGATGTTATTACCTAGAATAGGAATAGTGTGATTTTTATATAGGATATGTGATGGTGTAAGAGTGAACCATGGTTACATAAAAAGGTAACCGAGGGTGTGACGTCATAATATCTCAAGTACAAAGCTTAAAGAACGACCACTAAATAGACGTTTGGAAAAGTAACTTACCGTTGCATAAATTTAAAAATAATTAAGTCTTACATTAATCCATAATATAATATTTGTCACAATGCGGAAGCTTAAACAAGGTTTTCAAATGACAACGACAAGTTTAATGAAAGATAGTTAAGTCTTGAAAAATATAAAGCCATATAGCAAGTAGACTCCAGATAGCACATCAGAATGAGTCCAATGTCAAGCAACTGAAAAACATGCTTAAAACGTCAACATAAAGTTGGTGAATTTGTAGGTTTAGTTATATCGTAAGTATGGACCATAAGAGAATAAAGGAAGGAAAATTTTAGAGGCTTGTCTTGTGATGTTATTACCTAGAATGGGAATAGTGTGATTTTTATATAGGACATGTGATGGTGTAAGAGTGAACCATGGTTACATAAAAAGTTAAGACTAACCCTTGGTGGGTTCTTGTATGCGTCGTCTAGGAGGGGCAAAGGAGAGCACAAGTGAGCTAAAACACTAATCATGGTGCAAGCCTTTTGTATTTTATTTAAATGGTCAAGGCTTAAAATGAAAACAAATGAAGTAATAAGTATCATGGAAAATTGATGTGTTAAGAATGTGTGCGTTCATTTTGAGAAAATTACAAGATGGCTACTTACACATGCATGTGCATGTGTACACTTGAAAATTTTAAAAGATGCTCTATTCTTTTATTAAGCATGAACCGAAATTTGGGAGTGGAAATGAAATAAATTCGTAGTTTTTGAGCTTAGGTGATTAATGTATGATATCTTGGGTTTAAATGCAAAGGTGGTAAGTTTTTGGGGTTCCGTTGGATATAAAATGCTAAAAACGTAAAACGTACGCGAAAAATGTAAAAATCATAAACGTAAGCGTATGTGACCTACGTAACACTATAGAATGATTAAATCAAGTATATTATGAGCAGACTAATCTTATTCCGAATCCGGAACGCATCCGATGATGTATTTTAGTTTTACGCGGGATAACTTTCCGGTTTTATGTCAAATTAACATGTAACTTATAAAATTCAAAATAATGAACGAGAAAGGTAAACTATTTACCTGGAAATTTACAGAGTGTTACAGCTTTCTTAGCAGATAATGGTGATATAGTCATTCCTGCTCAAGCATCTCAGGAAATCCCATCTCCAGCAGCTTTTCAGACAGATGACCTTGATGCTTTTGATTCTGATTGTGATGATGCACCCTCAGCTAAGGCAGTTCTCATGGCCAATCTTTCTTCCTATGACTCAGATGTTCTTTCAGAGGTACCATTTCATGATGTAAACTTAGAAAATGATATTAGTTATCAAAGTGTGCAAGAGACACAGTGTTCTGAACAACCATCTTTTGATAATGACATAGAAATTGACATAACTAGTGATAGTAATATCATTTCTTATGAACAATATTTGCAAGAAACTAAAAAATCGGTTATTCAAAACACCAGTTCTTCTGCACAACAAGATGAAGTCTTAACGGCTGTCATTGAAGAAATGTATACTCAAGTTGCAAAATATAATAAGGTGCCGTAGGAAAATCTAACTGTGAATTAAACCCTAACTACCGAGTTTGAAAGATATAAAGAACAAGTAAAAATAAATAAACAAAGACAAAAGTTTGATTTAAATGATAGAGAAAAGTATATTGATAGTCAATTAAGAAAGGTTATTGTTGACGGAAATGCAAAGGTTGCGGATTTTAAAAAATAAATACACTCATTAAAACTACAACTCAATGCAACTGTTGAAAGTGTAACACCCCCAAAATAGGTCGCAGCGGAATAAGGATCCGGGGCGTGTTACTTCAAGATCAACAGCACAAGATAAATATAAGAACGACACAAAAAGTCGTTTAAATTGATACA
>BQNB010144241.1:0-16882 GCA_026074375.1 Tanacetum coccineum
TGAGTTAAGGTTTGCAAAAGTCTACTAAGCTTTTTCATCGGAAGTTCATACGTTTCAGTTAGTATTCTCCGGATGGTTTGTCAAAAGCCTTAGCACTTACCCGATGACGGTGGGATCGCTAGAGAAGAAAATCATTTATGGGATAAGTGAACCAACGATGTCTTAGCTAAGGAGGTTTTTGTTTGCTTTGATATGTGATCTTGCTAAGTGATTAACATATTGGCCCGAAAGGCCCATGTGTGAAGCTTGGTCGGATTTTATCTATCTAAATATGTGGATTTAAAGGTTTAAATTAATTTGAACACACACACCTAAATATATGATTTATGCCGGGAAGAGGAATTCACAAGTTGTAATTATAAGTAGCCTTAGCATCTTAGTTCGTAATCAATAGTGATCTTATTTTTAAGCTTAGCATGAGAAAAGTGAAAAATCGGGAATAATGAAGTTATCTTTCAGACACTTAATTGTGCTTTTTGTTTTATGATCCTTAAAGTTACCAATGTGGTAATGAAAACAATACATTATGTCAACACAAATAAGTTATAGTTAGGTAATTAATTATCAAGAGAAAAATCTTTGAAAATGGGAAATCGGGTGTTTTATAACTTGTGATCTCTTATCTCTCTCAACAAAAATCTTTGCTACTCTTCAAAGGTTTAGTTTGGGGAATTTTGATAAGTGTAGAATACACATATCCGTTTGTACCTAAAATAACCCAATTAAACCCAAAACAGACCAAAAATGGCAAAAATATGCTTGTATTTATGTTTTGTGTGTGCAGGTACGGATATATCAAAAATCATAAGAAAACAGTCAAAAACGAGCAAGCACGGACACGAGAATCAGAAGAGTACAAAAAGAAGCCAAAGATTCAAAACCGAAGCCAGAAAAATCAAGCCTTAGTCAAATCATGGTCAACAAAAGTCAACAAGACCCAAAATATTCCACTTTGGTCCTCCAACTTTCAGAAAAGTCCAAAAATAGTCCTTGGACCCAAATGGGCCTCACCCGGATCCTTAAGCCCAAAACCCTAAACCATGTTTCTTTAATATAAACCACAAGGGCCAAACTTGAATATTTCCAAAGTTATTTATAACTAGAAAAAGGAAAAAAGAACACAAGGGCCAAATGTGTAATATCCCAAAGATATAACAGTTTTTAACTGCCAAAAAATGGGCGCGAAGCCTTTTTACTATTCATCGTCACTTACAACTCACTACCCAGGGTAAATCAAGGGGGGTTTTCAAATTAAAGGGTGCTTAGGTCAATTCATGAGCTCACTAACACAAACGAAGGGACAAATCAGTCTTTCCAAGGGATTCATTAGCTCAAGATCAAGCTCAAGCCACGTCAATCATGGAGAAAGCACAAATTTATGTGGGTTTTACACTAAACTCACTCACAAAAGAAGCACAATGACATCCAAAAGGGAATGACACGCTGGCAATCTTCAGGTGTCCACACAATGATCAAACGGCCATAATTAAAGCAAGAGGACTAGAAGCTTCAGCTTGGCACTATAAATAGGCCCTCACCTCTCACACACACACTATCTAGGTTTTTAGTAGCTTTTAGTCTAGCTTAAATTTCGTATTTTTCTTAAATGTAATTTTCCTTAAAATATTTTGTAATCTCCTTTTTAAGTAATGTAATCAGTAACTTTCATTAATGAAATTTAGTTTAAGTCATTTATAAGCTCTCTTTTCTTTTTATGCAAAAGCTCTCTTAAAAAGCCAAATTGTCTCAATAAGCTAATAAGCTCATTTTAAGCTCTTTCAGTCTATAAGCTGAAATAGAGCTTAATCAATTAAGATCTAATCCTTTCTAAACCTTAAAACAGTGTTATTACATTTACCATGGAATTCATTGGGTTTGAGCTTATGGAAGGGGGATCTAAAAGGGAAGGATCCCCAAGGACTTATACCCTAGCTTATTAATAAGCTAGGGAGCTTGTAGCTGCCATTATTGGTCCCTTTTGTTTAGCTAAAGGTTCAAGTAAGTTTCTCTTTTCATTTTTCTCTAATTTCAGTTTAAATTGCTTAGTTATAGCTTATATGTTTATCATTGCTTATTAGCTTAATCTCTTTGCTTATTAGTACGTATTTGAGTTTTATTTAGCTTAATAATCATAGTTGCTTGTCTGTTTTTAACTTTCTTAGTTTGAATCATAGTTTTTCATATAATTGTCTTAAAAACCCCTAAAAAACCAAAAATATAGTAAAATAGCTTAAGTCTTAGATTATTGCTTATTTAGTTGTTAATTCATGCTTATTAAAGTTGTTTTAATCTATTAATTGTCTGGTATTAAGCATTTGTTTAATAGATTTCAAATTTAGTAGCTTAATCATAACTGTCATAGTAGTAAAGGGGTGTTTGGCATAAGTGTGTTTGACCTCTAAAAGTCAATATTACTTGTGCAATTTGCTTGAGTCAGCTGAGTTTTCATTTAAGATTAGTTTTCATTTAGTTTTTATAAGTTAGAGTTCAAAATTTCAAAAGGTATGGCTTAATTTAGGTGTTCCTGCACCAGGGTACTTTTTGCTTTGATCTTAGCTTGCTAATTTTGATCCTAGCCTTATAAGGCTTGGTTAGTGTTTGATTTGTGTTCTAACACTCAAATTGAGTGTGTTTTAGTGCAGGCTTTACTCTTTAGTAACCTGCACTATAGCTTTGCATTTGTGCAAAGTGCATCAGCAGTACTAAGTTACTTAGTACTGCTGATCCTTAAGCCCCAAATTAAGTCAACAAAGTTAGGGTTTAATAGCTCATCTTTTAGTATTTTCTAGTCTAGGTATAGCTCAATATAGATTAGGACTTAAATTTCATTTTCTAGCTTATTTACATAGCTTAATGTTGCTGTCAAAAGTCACAAAAACCATCAAAAGCCAAAAACAGTAGGTTAGTAATTTAGCTTATTAATTTTTGAATCTTAGCTTAAGGTGGTAGAATTTATAGCTTATATAGATAGATTATAAGTAGTTTAATAAGTCCTTAAAAGTTTTAGAGTCCAGTTTAGCTTTTTAAGTTTTTTAGCTCATTTGAATTTTGAGCTAATTTGCTTATGTCCTGAGTTTGTCTAAATCATGCTTATTTTCAGTAGCTTAAAAGTACTTTAAGCTCTAATTTCTTTTCATTTTTAGATTAAGCTACTTATAAGCTTCTTAGAACTTCTTTCCTTTTACATTTTAAACTAATTTTGAGTTTTTTATAGCTTATTTTCTAAAACCAAGAGTTAAGACCTCCTTTCTGAGGTCAGTTTAGAAATAAGCTCTTATTGAGCTTATTTGTTATTTTCAGCCCAAGTAGCTTTTATTAATTTTGTTCCTTCTAGCTTCCTTTACAACTTTGCTCTTTCAAGTTTTTAATGATAAGCACTTTAAAATTTTGAGCTTATAATTAGACTCTAGTTGTTATCGGGTTAGGTCCTCAGGGACTATTCTTGTAATTTTTCTGTTTTAGTTGTTTCTTAGTTAATCATTGCCCGTTAAATGTTTTAACCCCGTTAGTCCTTAAGTCTTTTACACAGTTAGTCCCTAAGTTAGTTTTTAATTAGTAATTAGGGTAAAGTTCTAATTAGTTTAATTAAACTTTTATTAAAAGATAAAAAATTAGGGTTTTTATTTTTAGAAAGTTTCTGCACATTTTCTTTAATTAGTGTAATTTTTATAGAAATTTTAGGACTTTATTTTTAAGAGTTTTATTATTTTTATAGTTTTTAATTAGTTTAAATTTTGGAAAAATCATATCTTTTAATCTAAAAAGCCAAAAATAGTAATTTCTTTTTCTAAAATTTTCTTTTTACTTATTTTACTTAGGAAAAACATAATTTCAATTATTTTCTATTTTTTTATTTTTAGGATTTAATTAGAATTAAATAGTTTTTAATTAATAAAAAATTCAAAAATAATTATCAAAAATAACCTTGCTTATTCAAATCAAAACCGAGCCTAAACTGTTTCAAATCACTAGACCATTGGGAAAACGACCCCGGATGATCATACTTACTCCCGGTTTTAATATACGTATTATAAATAAAATAGTATATAATTTTTGAGAGATTATTTTCCTTAGGGAATTTTCTTAATTTCTCTTTGAAGTATTTTATTTTATATATATTTTACGTGTGTAAAACTTACAATCACACATCCATTGGTTGTCTAGTCCTAGAATTCACACCATGATATAATGAAAGAACACACAAATCATGATTGTCATTCAACACACATTTTCCACAAGTAACATAGACAAAGTTAACATTCGAGTCTTTAGCATTCAAACTTGTCATCTACACGCATTACATACGTTTTATTATTAGAAAACTTAAAATTCCTACGGTGGTCTTCTACTTCTTGCTTCTTCCCTTGACTATTGTTAGGCATGACTCTATCTTCCAATTGATTGCTCTTAAGTTGTGGTCTGCTAACAACTAGTAAGAAGGAATTACTCCTGTAGAGAAAGACACGCGCTGGTTAATTTTCCTAATGTCTTGAGGCAACCGTTGTGTTCTAGTTTGATTTGGCTTTGTGGGCACTTTATAAATCCTGGCAATCATATAATATGTCCTTGACTAATTGCAATACATTCTGAGGCAAAATCTGTGCAGTGACTGGTTTTGAAAAATCATGGGACACATTTTTTATGGTAACTAGCTTTGACTTTGAAAAATCTTTCTTTGCAAGAGAGTCTGAAAAAATATCCCGCGGGTTACCTAAAAAATGATTGTGACTTGACCTTTTAAAAGCAATCGTTGTCGAATAACTGATGATTATTCAAACTTAGTTTCCACAATTTTTCTTTCATCTTATCCTAAGAGTTTCTTCAACTCACATATTGCAATTCCATTGTCTTGTAATTTAGCTTCAAGTCTTGAATTTCTAAAAAAAATACTGTTCCCCGTTCTTTCAGAAAGTACTTTGATTGATTGTTGCTTTGGAAGATTTGTCCATTTTTTTTATCTTTCTTTGCACTGTTGTAAATCAAGTTCAAGATTATCGCATGTTTTCTGAAGTGCTTCAAACATTTTGAAATTGTTCTACTGTTTTAAAGCACTTTTTCAAGATGTTTACATATTTTTCCCATAGTTTCCAAGTAATCACATTGCAAATTGGTTAACTTCATCCAGATCATGTACACACCAAGATAGCATTAATGTATACAGCATAGTTATAATTCCTTAAAGGTTGGTCCGATTATCATTTCAAAAACCTGTGTTTTTTGAGTTTCCAGTTGAGATTTGATAGTGCACTTCATGTTCAAGAGACATAAAGTATCTCAAATCAAGCAACCATTTTCTCTCGTTCAAAAACAAAGTTAAAATTTTTTCTAAAGTCTGCTAATTTATTCTCCTAATTTGTGGGTAAAAATTTCCTTGGATTGTATTTTGAATGAAAGGATCTATGTTAACCAAAATATGTTCTTTTAGCGAGTGTTTGTTTGCAACGTTCCACTCCATCAAAATCGTGTCAACACTCTTTTTAATCTTGATAAGTTCTTTAGAGCTTTTAACACTTTTTTGATCCCAAGTAATGGAATCATCCAATCGATTTCTAACAAAGTTGTTTGTTTATAAAAGACTCTTTGGAAATTTCATTATTAGAAGATGTATGACTCATCTTTGACGTTTTTGGAAAATAGTGTTGTTCAGGCGACTTTTCCCGTTGTGGAACGAACAAATCATAAAGATTATTCAACTTGTCATAATCAAACGGTCTGATTAAATCGCTAATATGATCGACTTCCGTGTGTCAAGAACGAAACGGTTTCGTCAGATTCAGGGGCTAACATTAAAGCAAGATTATCATTATAGCACCTATATCATACAGATGAGGATTCGCTCTTTGAGCTTTCTTGAGGAACTCAGGTTTTGCAAAACTCGTTTTATAATTACGATTAAGCATATTCATTGTTTGAACAATTTGAGCAGTTTATATACAAAATCATTCAAAACCTTGCTTTGTTTCTAAAGTAATGACTTATCAAGTTCTTGTCTTCACGAGTTTTGTAAAGCTTAATCTGAGCCTCTTTTGCTTGTGCATTATAGAGGATGGTTTCTGATGTCACAAAGCTCCGTTTTCATATCCAAAATCGTTTGATTTAAATCTTTTATTTGTCTCGAGTATTGCATTAGATGACTTTTCAAAATTGATTTTGTTGACATAAACCCTGTTAGCTTTTGCACAATCAAGTCCACTTGACGCATAATTCACATCATTATACTTATCAAGTTCCGCTTGGAACCTTCTAAAGGTCTTTAAACATCACTGATATTCTTAGACAGTTCATTGTTTACTTGTTTGAAATGGTTAATTGATGATTCTAACTTTTGTTTTAGTTTAGAAATCTCAATTTCACCTTTTAATGTATCAACTATAAGCCTTGTTAGATGATTCCAAAATTTAATTTTGTTTTTGCTGTCATCATTTCCACATTAGTTTCTGAAATAAAGAAGCAAGCAAATCACATTCATGATCAAGAATCATCAAATTTTCATCTTGGTCATCAACTAAGCTCATATCATAACATATAGCCAATGAATCAATAGTGATATGGAGTCACCTTAATACTGTCAGATATATGTCCATTAGTAGATACAGGTTTTGCTCAGAGATGTTCATTTTGCCAGGCAAACACATTATAGTAGTCCATAAGTGTTTTTTTACCTTATGCATTGGCTCATCATCAAAGATTGTCCAGAATTGTCATCTGGATCTGGAGTAACCTCTGAATCTGGCCATAGTACAATATAATATTGCTCTAATTCCTGAACATTCATACTCAACATCATATCATCCTTTCCAATCAGCTAGTTCAGCATTCAATTGAACCCGCTTCCTCTTGTTTCACAATAACATATTTTCCTTGAGATAAGCTTGCATCCTTATCTCGTTTTGGTTTTCTGATATTCCCATATACAGCCCAAAATTCCTTGCATTTATAACACTGAATCCAGACTTCTGCATAACTGGAGTACCAACATTTTCCTAAGCCCCCGCAACATTTGAACTACCCTCTGATTATCATACCCAATGCCTTTGTTTGATTCTTGGAGAATGTATCTTGATTAGCACCTACTATGTTTTATGAAGTTCCGAAGGTTGTTGTTTGGTTGGTTTGTAGATTTTATTAAACGAGAGAGAAATTAAAGCCACAGAGTTTTGTCCATATCCTTTTCTTGCTCATCTTCAGTAACCGTAGCAGGTTCTGGATCATAAGTAGGAGCAGAAGAGGTAACAATTGCTTTTCCTCTATTTCTGGTAGATTGTTGTGATCTGGTGGAGGAATATTGAGTGTTTGATTAGGATGGTTTTGAGGATGGTAAACTGGTTGTTGTTGAGCAACAAGTGCAAGTGGATTAGTAGTACGTGCTAGTCTTTCAGCTCTTATCTCATTGACTTCATTCTGGTGTTGCTTTAGGATGTCATAAAGTTTGTGATAGGAGACAGTCTTCAGCTCTTGACTCTGCTTAACAAGTGTCACAAACCTTTGCCATTCTGGTTATAGTTGAAGTAAGAACTGGACATTCACTTGATGATTAGTAACATCACACTGATTTCTGACAAGCTCATTCATCATCTTGTAGAACCTTGAGTAATACGATACAGTGATTCACCAAACCTGTGGGAATTGAATTTTTCATAAACACCCAATATACATTTGTTTCAAGATCTTGAACAAGATTGATTCACCTTGGTTTTCAACCTTTAACATGTCTTTCCACATTCACATGCAATTCGGACAAGCATCAACAATGGATAGAAATCATTATCATCCCAGTAGTAATGATCTGAACGGCTTCAACTTCGGCATTTATTTGATCGCGAAGTCCCTATAGTGAAACATCTTAAAAGTTCTCCATATACATCTCTGTAGTTTGTTTCAGAACTACCTCAGCAACTGGAACTATCTTCTCAGCCATGATACATGTATGGTGGATATTGAGAGAAAATAGTGGATGATAGTTCACTGTTAGGTTTGGTGTCAATGTATCACTGATTCTGGATTTCCACTGAATGTAATATGCGATGCAAACATTGGTAAACGATCTTTTGTTTACCCAGCTCTAGATAGCATTATGAAGAGCAATCGATGATTGAGTTTTGCAAATTGAAATTTTGAATTTGACATTTCTATGAAGTTGTGAATGGATTCAGGATCTTAAGTGTAAGATTGTTGATTTTATTGTGTTGAAAGAAAACAATTTAACTCCACGGGATTTTAAAATCAATGATTAAAAACGGAAGGAAAAAGTTTTACATTTCGGGATTTTACTAAATCAATAGAAAAACCCAGAAATATAAAATTGACATGTTCTTCGCTTGAGGATTGCATATTTCGCTTGTGTTTAAACGTTGCATGTTTCCTTGAAAATTCAATACTTGTTTCTGCTTGAAAATCAAATTTGCATGTTTCGACTTCAACTTCTAAACGATATTTCGCTGGCCAGTAACTGGCATAATTTGCCTGTCAGTTAACATATTTCACTTCAAATTAATTCTTTCATATTACCTGGCAGTTGACATTTTCTCTGATAGTTTTATGTTTCCCGCTTCTACTTAAAAATATTTCGCCTGACAAATAACGTTTATATTTCGCTTGTCTTTTGTTAACATATTACGCTTCAAATTGAAACCTGTCATGTTTCCGCTTCGACTTATCAAACCGTAACATATTCCGCTCTAAATTTCACCTGCATAATTCCGCTTGACATTTTACCCCACATATTCGCCTAACCAATGACAATATTCCCTCGGTGTCTTTGTCAAGTTTAGGAACCAAAATACCCCTTAGTCTCAACCGGTTTGGGACCACAAAAGGATAAGACAAAAGATCAAATAAGCTTTGAAAATAAGCAACCAAAAAACTTGATATTAAGCTTAAAATAAGCTAGGAAAGAGCTCGAAATAAGCACTAAAATTATGAAACAAAGAAGCATTTGATGAAACAAACAAAAAGAAATGACGTGACTCTTATGTATCTACCGAACAAACAAAATACCACCACGTCTAGAAGAAAAGAAGAAAATAAGTCGAATAAGCTTAAAAAGCATATAAGCTAAAAAGAAAAGAAGAAACCGTGAGCTTATTTTATCAAAGAAGCTACGATTGAAATGAGACCAAAGAAAGAAAGAAGAAAAAAAATCACCAAATAACCTAATAAGCTTTTGAACCGTGAGCTTATTAAGATAAATAAGCCACGGTTTGCTTATCTAACCCACAAAAATCAAACACTAAACACCCCTTGGCGAGTGATACCACATGTTGGTCTTATAATACTTTCACAACTTAATAAGCAAACACGAATAAGCCTTGAATAAGCTCTAAACAAGCCGGCTTAATAAGAAAGAAAAGTAGAGAGAGAAAAGAACATAGAAAGATTAGATTTAGAGAGAAATGGTGAGTTACAAAATGAAACAAATGCAACCAACACCCTCTCCATGTGTGGAGAGGGTTCTTTTATACCCTTAGCCATTTACTTGGCACATGTGCTTTTCACTTTGGGCCGGGCTTGCGTAAACCTAGGCTTTGAGACCGACACACGGACAATAATAGATTACAATCAAGCCCTTTGAACCACTAGCCTATTACAATACAGACCTATTATGACTTTTATAAGACCGATAACATATTTGTTTGACTTAAAACATTAAGGCTAACGAACATTTTGTAAAAAATTATCCTCCAAAACATTGTCACTTCATTTTAAACTTATTAAAAATTGCAACTAAAGTAAAATTTAATCTCGCTGAGTGGAGCGGTTATCGTCGGTGCAATGTGAATATACCACTTGATCGAAAAAGGATCAGAGACACAAAGGTAAATAGGTTAAAGTCCTGTAATAAAACCGTCACTCAAAAACGAAACACCAAAACGACTTAAACGTGTATAAGTTTTCCCTTGTTTTTTGTTAATTTGTTTCCTACTAAATCTATGAATCGGTTTCCTTTAAAAGAGTTGCAAGTCGTTTTCTTATAGAAGTAGCGAGTTTCGGTTCTTGAAAGAGAGTTGCTAGTTCGGTTCTTGAAAGAGAGTTGCTAGTTCGGTTCTTGAAAGAGAGTTGCGAGTTCGGTTCTTGAAAGAGGAGTTGGATAGTTTCGTTTCCTGATAGATATTATCCGAGTTCTATTCTGAAAGAGATTGCTAGTCGCGTCAAGAAACAGAGTTGCTAATCCGGTTTCATCATCCTTTCTTTGTTGCTTTTCCCAGAAACAGCCAAACCGTCCTTGTTCTTGCTCCTAAAATAATGGATCTTTGTCTCCCTTGTGTTTTCTTTTTCAAACCGTGATGATTAGAACAGAATTAAAAAATAAAACCTGAAAAAAGCTCTCGACTAAGCTTTGTAATAATACTTTACAACATAAAAAAGCCCACGTACAAACCTAACTAAATAAGCAATACAGATATTTTTACTCAATAGCAAAAACAAGAACTTGAAAAGCTTGTTAATGATTTAAGAATAGATTTCCAATAATTTTTATCTTTTTCTGAATAAGCTAAAACTCAATGTAGCCAAAAAAAACTACAAAAATGAAATCACGAAGCTAACGACATAAATTAATAATAATAACAAGTAAAACGAGATAATAACCAGTGTGAAATATAAGCCTAACGTTACAGCCCAAAATGGATGTTACAACCCAAAATGGATGAAGCGTTAAGGACTTAGACATAATTATAACTTTTGAGGAAGTTTATAAAAATTAAAATTTAATAAATTAAAAGAAGAAAAATTAGCCTTAGAGATAAGCTAGAAAGAAACCACAAATAAGCACATATCCACCCTTGGCTCATGATAGCCGGGCAGGGGGCCCCTTAAAGGTTATCCTAAAATTAACCAACACAACAATAAGTCAAACAAATAAGCAATAAACTAGAAAAGAGATAAAGGAAAAATGGAAAATTAGAGAGAGAAAGTAGAGAGAGAAACAAAGATGGAAGATTAGATTAGAGAGAAAGAGAGAGTGGATGATTACACATACAAGAAATGGTAACCAACACCCTCTCCATGTGTGGAGAGGGTCCTATTTATACCCAAAGGCCACCATTAGCTCGTGGGCTTACTATCTTGGGTCTGGCTTGGCTTATCTTGGGCTTTAAGCCCGAAACATAGACAATAATAGATTACAATCCAAGCTCATTTAACCCGACTAGCCTATTACTTAATCAACACTATCTTTGACTAATAAGACCGATAACATTCTTGTTCGACTTATATAAAATTAAGGCTAACAAATGGGAAGTTGACCGTTACGGTAATGCCAACTTAGGTTGTTGTTTTTTATCAATGATCAAGACGTTTGTGTACATAGTTGTGTCTTTATCATGGTAATGGTCGGGAAAAGTTTCTAGCATCTTGTGCTTATCTGTTTTGGACTTAATCTATTTGTTTCGTGACTTTTATTTAACAACAATTAAATTTCCTTTCCTAATCATTAACCTTAGGTTTTACTCGAATGAGGATGTGATCGAGTCATGCATGTCTATTCCGTTGTTACGGCCATGTATGCGTGATTCAGCTGCCTTGTTGGTTTATTACTTTTGGTGAAAGTTAGAAGATCCATACCCTATATCATTCTTCATCCTAACCCTTGGTTAAACTCGAATGAGGATGTGATCGAATTCCCGATCCCCGCTGGGGGGGGGGGGGGGGGGGGGGGGGGGGCACCCAAGAGCGCATCTGCCCGACCACGGCCTCCACGCCACACCAAACGCCCCAATATCCCCCCCCACCGACTCCTCCCCCTCCCCCCCCCCACCCCACCCCACCATGCCCCCCCCCCTCCCCCCCCTGCCACCCCGGCGCACATTTCTATTCCATTATTACGGCCGAGTATTTGTGATTCAAGAAATGCCTTGTTGGTGAGGTAACAGTTGGTGAGAAGATTGTTAGAATGATCAACCCCTAAGCCTATAAAAGAAACCCATTTAAAATTTTAAAATTGTTACTCCCTAATCTCTAGTGGTGGGGAATGTGATAATCCTTAGCCAAGCTAATGATTAGAATACTCATCACTACCGAGCATTTTAGCGAATTAGTTACATTTTACACATAGATTAGTTTGTAGTGTTTGAGTTGTTTTCATATTCCTAATTTCGTGAGGTGTTTGTATTGTGTACCTTGTAATAGTTCGAATTTAAGCTTAAAATATGTTACGGGGTATGAGATGGGCTTAGATCGCTTGTTGGGCTGGATCTTCAAGCTCTACTTAGGCTAGATCTTTGATGACATCAAATAACGTCACTTTTATAGCATCTTTTATCCCATGTAATTAACCCATTTTGTATCATTATTGCAAAGAATTGTAACTTAATCGTTTGTATTTGGGAATTGCAGTAATTATGGAGTACTTGGTGAAAGTTAACTAAAAGGAACGCATTCTGGAGCTTAAACGAAGAAATATGAAGAAAACTGATTCTGACATCCAATACGCCGTATCCATCAAAGAAGATACGGCATATTTGTGCCTACACTTCACTGAAGACCACGAAGGAACAAGATCCAATACGTCGTATCCAGAAGAATCCTATACGTCGTATTCAAGTTATAGATTGTGAAGATTCTAGAAGATATCAAACGTGGTCCTTACTCCAAGAAACCCCCGATACGCCGTATCCAAGTCACTGGATACGCCGTATCAACCATATTTCATACCTTATAAATTTAAAACTCAAAAACGAGTTTTAAGTGTGCTAAATCATATTCTCGATACCTAAACCGTAAGTCGATTTTCAAAGGAGAAAAAGAGCAGAAGATGTCTAGCAACGTAATTAATACCATAGGAGACAACGTGTAATTTCTTATACTCTTGTAATCGTTCAGTTTTTGGTATCATTCGTTAACTCGGTTAGTTTACCTCGGCTAAATAATTACTTTTGTATTGATTATGACGTTTGAAGGCTAATACCTTCGGGTATTAGCCATTATCATGAAGATCTGAATGTTTGGTTTGTTTATCTCGATTTCTTAAATTATCGTTGAATGCTTGTTTATGTTTATCAATATACTTGTTTACGTGCTTTTGTATGCGACCCATCATTCAACTAGATCTAGTGATACGGACCAAATAATCTAGATGACGGGATAGCTCTTCATATAGTGATTTATACATCTAGACCAATAGGATCATAATTAATGACCTATCTTTGCCTTTAGATTAGTGAGCTTAGTTGGACCGGTAGATGATCCTTAGGATCAACGAGTACGTTCTTAATTAATTAGTAAAGACTTGGTTAGTGGACTACTAGTGTATGAATTGCCATTAAGGAGTAAGTGGCTAAAGTCTCTATGAGCTAGGGTTTAACAAGATCACCATTGCTTTAATCCCTAAGATAGATTATTATCAGCAAATAAGGATGCTTTATGCGGATGCGTTTAATTGTGATAGAATTCTACGTATCTAGGTCTTAGGAAGAAGTAACACCTAAGTCTTAACAATGATATGCCGTCTCGAGATAAGAAATCATTGCACTAAATAAACAAACAGCGTTCTAATCGGATTAATGATAGCTAATACAGTTTTCTTATATTTGGCTCAACCGCTCTTTTATCTTCTGTTAATTTGCTTGCGTGTGTTTTAGTGTCTTGAATTGGTTTTAGTCACCACAAAACCCGTGTCAGTCTCTCAGACTGAAAACCCCCTCATCCATTAGACATAGGTTTAACATAGATTAGAACTAACTTAGATTGGAAAACTAAAATATTAATAAATTGAAAGATTATGTCTCGCTCTTAGTGATCGGCACCCTACTTACCACGAAACTCCCATCGATCGGGTACACTGCCCGTCATGGTGTTGTTTTTGATAAAGTCGGCAAAATATAAATTTAAAACTTGAAATCATAAAATAAACACCACACAACGACACGTCAAGTTTTTGGCGCCGCTGTCCATGAGTGAAAATTAATCTTGATTTTTATTTGATATTTTGGTTTTTAGATTAGATCTAACCCTTAGAATTAGTGTAGCTTGGAATAGTTTATATTACTGTTTGTTTGCTTATTCTGTTTGTGTAATACGGCATATTCAGTTTACTAAATACGACGTATTTGTTGTTTGACGGTTTTCCTTCCTAGCAAGTGTATTTCAGGAAGAAGAATGGAAGACCCCAACATTACTATGGAAGAATACAACAGGCTCGAGGAAGAAAAAACTCGAAAACGTGGTAAAGTGTATAACTGGGAAACTTCTAAGTATGGTAAGATCTGGTATGATGAAGACGTTCACGACCTTAGATCCGTTGAAACCGAGTTCCCGGCTATAGTCTTCAATGATAGGTTGAGATGTACTTTCTTGTGAACCCACGGTAAGTTCTCTTAACAGCAATGAAATTGACTTTAGAGTATCGTTTGATGAATCCGACGATGAAGATTACACGATGATTTTTGACAAAAACTTGTTTTCTTATAAAATAATTTATGTCAATGATTTGAAAACGGATTCGGAAAATGATAATGAAAAAGTCAATATACCTTTGTTACCATCACCCGAGCCTACGATCAGTTGTATTGATGATTTAGACTTCTTTGAAGATTTTGAGAATGAATTTTCAGCCATTATTTACAATGATGCTCTCTAACGTCTAAATCAGATTTTTCAACTGAACCCATTTTAAGGCCTCAACATATCGATGAATTTGATTTGAAAAATAAAACATCATTGTCTGAATATGATGAAGAGGAACAAAATGTTTTGTACTTTAATGATCTATTCCCTTTCAACATAATTTATCCTGATGACCTAAAATCGGATAAGGGCAATGATGATAAGATCGATGTAATACAATATTCGGGGGGTAATGTAAATACACAAGGGTCAAATAAACTTCTGGAGGCAAGTCACGATAAAATCAATAAAGTTTTCATTATGGAAGACTTTTTTATGAAATTAAAAGTAAATATCGTGGCTTAGAATTATTTTGCCAACGGGATGCTATTCAATCTTATTAAGAGTTTGTATGTGTCGTTTAGCATTCCGTTCGACCCTAAATGGTATTATAAGGATGGTGTTTACACAAGGATATTGCGGAGGCCAAGGTACGTTTTCTTTACTTTGTTTAAATTAGGAAAATTGGTCTCCAAGAACGGATACGACGTATTAGGTAAACACTTATACGACGTATCCACTAAGTTGACTAAGTCAACAAATTTGCTCAATACGGCGTATTGAACAAACTCCAATACGGCGTATCGAGTTTAGGTATAAAAGCCTAATCTGATACGTCGGATCAGTTTTTACAACACACTTTTCACTCTCACATAAAAAAAATTACCGCGGAATTTCTTGGAGAGTCTAAATCCTTTCCTTTGTGTTTATATCTCTCTCGATTCATCACCACAAGGTATGGAACTCGAAATTCGTCCCTATTTCTATTTTGTTTTTCAATTTCGATTAGGGTTAGGGTTTGAAATTGAGAATTAGGGGTTATGCGTAGAATCCTTTGATTAGTTTTCCCCTTATCCTCTGAATTAGGAGTATTATTGTTTTGGTGTGATGGGTCAAAATAGGTAGAATTGAAACCCCCTTTTTGTTTTTAAACTGCAGAGCAATACGGCGTATCCACTGACATGGATACGGCGTATTGACTCAAATTCACCAAATTTCAAAACATCAATATGACGTATCCACTAACGTGAATACGGAGTATTGATCTACTGGAGATCCTTCACTTTAAATCTCATACGCCGTATTGACTTATACCTGTACGGCGTATTGACTACCGATCTCCATACGGCGTATCCATATATTAATACGCCGTATCTGCTCTCTAACATAAAGGTTAAATTTTGCAATCCGTGTACTTATCTCGTTGATTTTGCAGATATGGCACCTCTACCACCTCGTGATCAGAGACACTTATGGCTTCGTTTTCAGGTGGAGGGATACACCGAGGAGATAGTGCACGGTTTTGAGCAGAGGCTTGAGACGGTATTCGGGAGGCAGGTTAACCGAGTGCATATACTAGATTTGAGGGATTGACTCCTGATATGAGACAGGATTTGGCCGAGAGATTAAGGATGGTATATACTAGGGACGATGGGCAGGAGATATTTGTGAGTCACGCTTGGAGGAGATTGTTTGAGATCCGAGCACCTTTAGTTCGTGAGTTTATACTCAAGTTCTTCAGCACTTGCAGGATCGTTAGCGAGATGGGGTTAGATGCCGCTGATACTTTGTGTTTTCAGTTAGGAGGTGCTAGACGTAGTATGACATGGAGACAGTTTATCCTAGCTCTAGGTTTGCATACTACCGAGGAGATGGCAGAGGTCGGATTTAAGACATAATGGTTGGGGAGTGAGAGTGTGATCCTCGACAAGGGGGATCTTAGTGAACACTGGGTTGAGATTTATTTTGACATAGACTTTTTGAGAGGCACTTCCTCTTATACATACATCAGAGATCCGATGTGAAGGCTGTACCACAGGTTGATCTCATACAACATTTCTAGGAGGGGGCAGACACCTGAAAAGGTGACTGCCACTGACCTATTCTATCTACGTAGTATGGACTATGGGACAGCTAACTTCTCGTATTTATTAGCATAGTACTTGTTCAGGCACGCTGAGGGGAGGAAGAGCGGTGCCAGGTTATCTGGAGGACATTTTATTGGGCGTCTTGCTCATCACTTTGGTTTGGTCAGTGATGATGGGATGAGAGAATTATCAGTTGTGACCCGTAACTTACCATAGATTAATATGGGTGAGCTTGTTAAGCTCAACATCTGTATGAAGGGATGACTAGGCTTGGGTAGCCCCGAGACCAGAGAGGCAGCCCGATGCTGTGGCTGGTGCCCCTGGAGCCGCTGAGGATGCTCCTGTAGTCGATGAGGGTGCTTAGGCTGATCCAACACCCATGCAGGAACCTCAGCCGCCACCACCACCTCCAG